>CAJTBH020000048.1:0-16287 GCA_910574055.2 Azolla filiculoides
GCTGGGGCAGTGGTTTCTTTCATCAGCTTCTTTTAACGTGAAAGCTACACCGAAAGCCCATTATACTCCTTTTTACTCTTAACTTTTGTTTAAGTCCCGATATTAGCGATCGCATTTTTGTGGGGATTAGCAAAAGTATCAGGAAAACGCTTACCAGTCGCCATTGACACACCCCTGGGAAGACTTGACTCCTCCCACCGCAACAACCTAGTAGAAAGATATTTCACCTCAACCAGTCATCAATTTATCCTCCTTTCCACTGACAGAGAAATCGGCATAAAAGAATATCAAAACCTCCAAGAAACCGAAGCCATAGCCCGTGAATACCTACTTCAATACAACTCCAGTAAAAGAGAAACTACAATTAAACCTGGTTATTTTTGCTAATGGGTCTAATCACCCATTAGCAATCACCCATTAGCAAAACTATGGAATCACCAATAGAAAGAATTAAACTTTCTCAAAGAGCCAAAGAACAACTTTTCAAACTCAAGCGCAGTACCAAAATTGACCAATGGAACATATTATGTCGGTGGCCATTTTGTCATTCCCTTGCAGAAATAGAATAGCCCCGCCCTCACCTGTACGTATTCCCCAAGATAGCAACGTCGAAATGAAATGGCGCGTCTTTGGTGGTGAAATATCCTATATTTTGCTTTTAGCCCTGAAACAACGCTTCTACAATGACGGCTTAGATACAGATAGAGAAACCCTAATTACGCAATTTAGCTTACATTTACATCGTGGTCTTGGCTATCTAGCATGAGATCAGAATATCAAGAAAATTTAAGATTTAATTGCCATCGCTACAAACAAAGTGAAATCCTGATTTTGCAATGTTAATTGGCGTGTAGGCAGGAAAACACATAGCCAATATGGCAAGATAACTGCAATTTTCTTAGGTGAGAAGGAAATTTAAACTAATGAATACAGTCAAATCTCTACTGCAAGTTTTCGGTAGCCGGAAGATGGCAGCTTTGATACTACTCGGTTTTTCATCTGGGTTGCCCTTGTTTTTGACTAGCAAGACCTTACAAGCTTGGATGACAGTTGAAAATGTCGATTTAACCGCCATCGGGTTATTTAGCCTTGTAGGTGTACCATACTCCTTAAAATTTCTCTGGTCGCCTCTGTTAGACTGGTTTACATTGCCATTTTTAGGAAGGCGACGGGGTTGGTTAATCGCAATTCAAATTGGGTTACTAATAGCGCTCGCTTGCATGGCACTGCAACAGCCCAAACAAGCCCTACAACTGTTAGCCATAAACGCCGTTGCGATCGCATTCCTCAGCGCCACCCAAGACATAGCTGCTGATGCTTACCGCACCGACATTCTTGAACAACTAGAAATGGGCGCAGGTGCAGCAGTATTCGTCTTAGGATATCGTATCGCCCTACTACTCACAGGCTCCTTAGCCTTGATTCTCGCCGATATAATTCCCTGGTCTTCCGTATACTTATTAATGGCAGTCGGCATGGTAGTAGGCATAATTGCCACCGTATTTGCACCAGAACCCAAAGAAATCAGTCCACCAGAATCCTTAAGCGCAGCCGTCATTCTCCCCTTTAGGGAATTTATTCAACGTCAAGGTGTAGTTCAAGCCATACTAACTCTGTTGTTTATAGTCCTTTATAAACTCGGCGATTCCTTTGTCAACAATATGTCCACCTCATTTTTACTAAAAACAGGCTTCAGCCAAACCGACATTGGCGCAATTCAAGGCGGCATGGGACTGATAGCAACCATAGTTGGCATACTGGCAGGTGGTGCATTTTTGAGTAAAATTGGACTGAACCGCTCACTTTGGCTATTTGGTGCCTTGCAAGCAGTCAGCAACTTAGCTTACCTTTTACTTGCACAAGTTGGTAAAAACTATCAGGTTCTCCTACTGACAATTAACATAGAAAACTT
This sequence comes from Azolla filiculoides, assembly GCA_910574055.2. Taxonomy (NCBI): domain Eukaryota; kingdom Viridiplantae; phylum Streptophyta; class Polypodiopsida; order Salviniales; family Salviniaceae; genus Azolla; species Azolla filiculoides. Next base: position 1,913 of record CAJTBH020000048.1, read on the forward strand.
TTGTGCTGGCTTAGGAACAGCAGCCTTTGTTGCCTTTTTAATGAATATGTGTAATCAGCGTTATTCCGCAACTCAATATGCTTTACTTTCTAGTTTTATGGCCGTAAGTCGTGATATTCTAGTTGCGCCAGCAGGTTCTTTAGCAAAAAGCACAGGTTGGCCTTTATTTTTTGTCATTAGTATCGTTGCTGCTATACCAGGACTACTCCTATTACCATTATTTGCTCCCTGGAACTCAAAACCATTACCACTCAAAAGACCAGGAATTGAAGAAGAGGATATATGGGGAACCAAGTAGTAATCATTGTCGGTACATTTGTCCTCGTCGTCACAGGGTTATTACTGGGTTACGTACTATCCCAGTTAGTTCTAGGATATCTTGGGTTTAACCTCCTCACCCTCCTAGGAACAATTAGCCTAGTTTTAATTTTCAGCACACTCTACTACGTTTTATTTTGGCAGTTACGACGAGAACCATCACAGCCATTTAAAGGCAAGATACCCAACCAACCAGATGAAGAAATCACAGGTAACTACCTGAAAAATCGGCTGATTGCTAGATTATCCGGTGACATTGCAGCAGCTGAAAGATTAATAGAACAAGCCAAGCAGAATTATCCCGGAATGCCAGAAAATTGGTATTGTGAGAGAGTCCTGGATGATTTAGATCGTGATCAGCGTTAACCTTGTGTTCTCCCTGTCCCCAAAATCGCTAAAATAAATTAAGAAAACTTGACAAATTCTGAGCTAGATTTTCCCAAAATTCCTTGGCTAATTAAAATCCAAATATGGCTATTTTTCGTCAATACATCGCCCCGTTACTCGTCGTTCTAGTATTTATAGTCGCCTTAGTATCAGTCAGCGCCCGCATCTTTTTACCCTCCGACATGGCGGCACCAGCACCCATCGGGATCGTAATTCGTAATTTGTAAAGAAGGGAATAGGCAATAGGCAATAAATAGTTGATTGACTTCCCCTTACCCAATGCCCAATGCCCCAACTTTGAATTTTGAATTTTGAATTTCCCTCTTCCTGGCTACCATATCCGTCGAGGCTCTACGATAGATAGAGCAATCCTAGTCAAGTTCATGCAGTGGACTTACCAGGAAATATTCCCTCATCAAGATTTTTCCCACCTAGCTCGAACAGTTGAGCAATATTTCTCCGTTGACACCCCTTTATGGTGGGTATATGAACAAGCAGGGGAGCAGACACCAGGCTGTAGAGGAGAATTTACCCAGTCCCCAGTGCCCAATCCCCAGTGCCCAATCCCCAGTGCCCAATCCCCAGTGCCCAATCCCCAGTCCCTAGTCCCCATAGCCTGTTTATGGGTGGGTAACGCCATAGATCAAGTCACTGGTAGCCGTCATGCTCACATTTTCCTCCTCTACGTTGTCCCAACATATCGCCGTAGGGGAATTGGTAGAGCCTTAATGCGCTATATTGAAAACTGGGCAAAACAAAGAGGGGATCGCCAAATTGGATTACAAGTATTTGAGTCCAACACACCCGCATTAAATCTTTATCATCAACTTAGTTATCAAACACAATCTCTGTGGATGATAAAATCACTCCAATAACCTGTACAATAATTTAATTAATGTCTATCAGGGTTTTGCTGGTTGGATAGGGGGTTATGAATTGATCCCTAGCAGGGATGTAAATAGATGATTATGTACCACGAAGAAGACCTAAGCTTACTTGATGCCGAAGCGGAGCTAGACAGCCCCCTCGACCATATACAACCACTTACTGCAGAATCAGAAGTGGCAAAACCTGATCCTGAATTAATGCTAGCACTGCTGGAAAATCCTCAGCCCCAGCAACGAATGTTAGCGGCGCGTGCTTTCTGCGATATCGAATATAAACAGGCCATTCCTCATCTTATTAGTCTACTAACTGATGATTGTCCTTTAGTGCGAGTAAGTGCAGCCTATGGGATCGGACGCAATCCTAGCCAAGAAGCAGTAGATCCATTGATTAATCAACTCAACATTGATTGTAACGGCTATGTGCGAAAAGGTGTAGTTTGGGCTTTAGGAAACTGTCGCGATCGCCGTTCCGTAATTCCCCTAGCATATGCCCTCAGAACCGATATTTCCGCCGTCCGTCTTTGGGCAGCAAGCGGACTTGCCCAGATGGCAGGAGTCAGTTATGAAGCTGTTGTTGGAGCAATACCCCCATTAATTGAATCTCTAGTTCAAGACGCCATTGCCGCAGTTCGCAGCAATTCCGCTTGGTCTATTGGTCAACTGTGTAAAGAACTACCTTCCAACGTAGTTTATGCCACAGCCATAGATGCCTTAATTCAAGCCTTTGCGGAAGACAAAGACTTAGGAGTAAGAGAAGATGCCAAAGCATCACTCCTGGGAGTAGGAGATCCCCGTGGCTTGCAATTAATTGAAACCCTAGAACAAGAAGGCTGGTTTTAACAGTTATACTACAAACGGGTGAAACTTGGACTTATGTCATACTGATAGCCCAGCGCATCTATCCCTTCGGGACACTGCGTGAACGCGGGGTGTCCCCTAGGCGCAGGCTGTAGTATCTCGGAGATTCTTCACTATCTCTTTCAGAGACGCTCCGCGAACGTTGAGAATGACACTTTTAAACCGTTTTTAGTATAACAGTTATCAGTCACTTGTCACTTATTCCCCACACCCTATACCCTACACCCTTACACACCTGGCAATTGCCAGTCAATCTCCGGTTTACCATAATCACTTAAGGCTGAATTAATAGCGGAAAAAGGTTTACTACCAAAAAAGCCATTGTGTGCTGAAAGAGGTGAAGGATGGGCAGATTGTATAACTAGGTGTCGGTTAACATCAATCAATTTCAGTTTCCTTTGTGCATATCCACCCCACAGCACAAACACCACCGGATCACTTCTTTCATTAACCTTATTAATAACTGCATCTGTGAAAGTTTCCCAACCTTGATTCTTATGAGAATTTGGTGTGTGTGCTCTTACAGTCAAAACCGCATTAAGCATCAGCATACCCTGTTTAGCCCACTGCGACAAATAGCCATGCTTAGGAATATCACAACCTACATCTGCTCTTAGTTCTTTGAAAATATTTACCAGTGATGGTGGTGGTTTAATCCCTGGTTTGACAGAAAAGCATAATCCATGTGCTTGGTTTTCATTGTGGTAGGGATCTTGTCCCAGCAACAAAACATTAACTTGCTGATATGGTGTCAATTCAAAGGCAGAAAAAATATCTTTCTCAGGTGGATAAATAGTATAAGATAGTCGTTCGTGTATCAGAAAGTCTTGGAGTTTAGCAAAGTATGGTTTTACCAATTCTTCAGCTAGAACTTGTTGCCAAGAACCAGGCATTTGGAGAGTTTTCATTAAACTAAATTCCAAAGACTAGGACGTTCTATATCATCTTCACCCAAATACTCACCATTTTGAATTTCTAGAATCACTAGAGGAATAGAACCTGGATTTTCTACTTTATGCAAAGTTGCAGCTGGTACATAGGTTGACTGATTACGATTTAGCAATATCTCCTTATCACCACAAATTACCTTAGCTACACCAGAAACTACTACCCAATGTTCATGACGATGATAATGAATTTGCGGTTTAATCCCATGTCGGGGCTTAATTTCTACACGACTAATTCTATAATTCTCTCCCTCTTCTATTACTTCTACATAACCCCAATAACGTTCACCTGAATGGGAAGAATATTCTTCAGTCTGGATATTAAGATCATTTTCTTTTTGGGTCATAATTACTTTTCTCACCTTAGAGAATATTAGATTTTAAAGTTCAAACTAATTATTGCCTGTGCATTTTTCATAATTACATTTACATAAATGATGTTTTTTTACCAAATACAAGTTTCTCGAATTCTACTGCTGGTAATGCTGGACTGAATAAAAAACCTTGAATAGCATCACATCTATTTTGCTTTAAAAATAACAATTCTGCTTCTGTCTCTACACCTTCAGCAATTATTCTTAGATTTAGTTCCTGAGCCATTTTGATCATGGATTTAGTAATAACTGATTTGGAGTAATTATTGCTGATATCGTGAATAAAATCACGATCAATTTTGATTGTGTTAACTGGAAAATTTTGGAGATAGTTTAAAGAAGATTGCCCAGTACCAAAATCATCAATTGCTATTTTGATTCCCAGTAAGCGTAATTCATTCATGGTATTGATTGCACTCTGCACATCTTCTATAATCTTACTTTCAGTTAATTCAATTTCTAGAGAACTTGGATCTAACTGATTAGTGTCTATTAAGCCAATAATCTTAGATATTAAACCAGGTTGATTAAATTCAACTGCTGATAAATTTATAGTAATAGTAAAACCACTAATTCCTGCATCGTACCAATTTTTAATTTTTTTACAGACATTTTTCAAAACCCAGTTATCAATAGGAATAATTAAACCATTTGACTCTGCCAGGGGAATAAATTCACTTGGTGAAATTTGACCTAATTCATCACTATCCCAACGCAATAAACTCTCAGCAGAAGTTATTTTACCAGTATTAATGTCCATTATCGGTTGATAATAAATCTCAAATCCCTTAAAATCATATTCTTTTATTACTCGGTATAGACTTTTTTCTAACAACTGCATTCTCGGAGTTAATTTCTGAACAGTGGTCTGCACTAATAAATGTTTTTTTAAATTTGCAAATTTTTCTAATTTGTTTTTAATTGCACTTAATAATTCAGAACGGGTAAATGGCTTGGTGAGATAATCATCTGCGCCCAAATCCATACCTTGTCGGAAATCAGATTTTGCAGATTTAGCAGTTATAAAAATAAAGGGAATAGTCGCAGTTAATGGCTCTTGTCTTAGTGCAGTTAATACCCCATATCCGTCTAATTCTGGCATCATCATGTCACAGAGAATTAAATCTGGTAATTGGGAAATAGCTAAATCCAATCCAATTGGACCATTATCTGCTGAGATCGTTTTAAAGTCTTCAGCTTGCAACAAATCTAACAGGTTTTCCCGAACTGATTCTTCATCTTCTATTACTAAAATTTTGGGCATAATTAACCTCATTTTATATATTTTTCTACTGGTAGTTTAACAGTAAACTGTGTACCTATTCCTAGTTGGCTAGTGAAATAAATTTCACCGTTGTGAATATCTACACACTTTTTAACAATTGCCAATCCTAATCCAGTTCCTAAGATATTCCCGACATTATTAGCACGATAAAAAGATTCAAATAAACGGGGTTGGTTTTCTTCAGGAATACCAATTCCCTGATCTTGAATTTTCAATACTGCTTGTTCATTTTTACAAGCGAGTGTAAATCTAACTAAACTACCATCAGGAGAATATTTGAGTGCATTTGATAGCAAATTACTGAGAATATATCCCAGTAATTTGTCATCCATATAGCAGGATATAGATTTACATTGACTGGTAAAGAAGATCAAGTGTTGACTTTTTAAATTCAACCGTACTTCTTCTACTAATTGACGGCAGTATTCGACCAAATCAAAGAATAAGGGCTTATATTCGAGTTTTCCCGCTTCTGCCTTGCCAATTACCAAGATATCATCTAGCATTTCTGTCATCCTATGGACAGCAGTTTGAATTCGTCTTAGATGTATCAATAATTTTTCTTCTGTCCATCGCTGATGGTAGTGTTCTAGCAACTCAGCAGAAGACAGAATAGTGCTTAAAGGGGTGCGAAATTCGTGGGAAGTCATCGAAATAAAGCGAGATTTAAGTTCGTTGAGTTCTTTTTCTTTCTCTAGTGCTGTTCTGAGTTCTTGCTCTAATTGTTTGCGGCTGGTAATATCTGCCCAGTAACCAACAAGTTCAAGTGGGTTGCCAGCTTTATCCCACACTACCTTACCTTGATCGTATATCCAGCGATAAGTACCGTCTGCATGTAAAAACCGATATTCTAAACTGTATTGTTTTTTATCAAATACTTGTACTTGTGAAAGTTCAGCTAGTACATCTGATGCATCTTCTGGGTGAATGTGACTAAACCAAAAGCCAGAATCTTTGACAAATTCCTGTGCTTCATAGCCTACCATACCTTTGATATTATTACTGATAAAAACAGTGCCATAATCTCTCATGGCTTCGCTGGTATAGATTACGGCTGGGCTAGCACTAAGTAAGTATTGTAGCCGTTGTTGAGTGACAAGTAATGCTGTTTCTGCCTGCTTACGTTGAGTGATATCTGTTTGAATTCCAATATAGTGGGTAAGACAAGCTTCTGTGTCATATACGGGAGAAATATTTAACTCATGCCAGAAGAGGCTGCCGTCTTTACGATAGTTCCGTAAAATAACTTTGCAGTCTTGTCCTGTTTGCATAGCAATTTTCATTTGTTCTAAAGCTGGTTGATTGATATCAGCACCAAGGAACAAACGAAAATTTTGTCTCATCACTTCCGCTGCTGTATAACCAGTCATGCGCTCAAAAGCAGGATTGACATAAGTAATTGAGCCATCAGGGATGGTAATATCAGCAATAATAATGCCATTACTACTAGCTGCGATCGCGCGATCTCGCAATCTTAAACCTTCTTCAATAAACCTTCTTTGAGTAATATCAGTATAGATACTAACCAAATAAACAATCTTACCAGTTGTATCCTTAATCGCATCAGTCCGCAAATCAACCTGCACATAGTCCCCACTCTGAGCTTGCATAGTGACTTCACCATGCCAAGACTCTCCTCTGTGGACAGTAGCCAATACTGTCTCAAAGACTTTGGGATTCCTAAAAGTAGTCACCAAGCCACCACAAGTATTTAATTGAATACCTGTATAGTCAAGTACTTCTGTAAAGGCGGGATTGACATAAATTACCTGTCCAGAAATATTTGCAATACTAATACCATCGCTGGTACTTTCTATAGCTTTTTGTAGTCTTAACAAAGACTTTTCTGTTAACTTCCTTTCAGTAATATCACGAGTTAATTTACAAAAACCTCTGAGTTCACCAGTATCATCATGCAATGCCGTTAAAATACAATTAGCCCAAAAGTAAGAGCCATCTTTGCGAACAAAAATACTTTCAGATTCACACCTAGAATTCACGCTTGCTGCTTCTAGTTGTTGTTTGGGCATGGCATTGGCAATATCTTCAGGTGGAAAAAAGCATGCGAAATCACGTCCTATAATTTCTGCTGCTTGATATCCGGTCATACATTCCGCACCAGAATTCCAACTCATTACCCTGCCTTCAGGGTCTAGCATATAAATAGCGTAGTCTTTAACTCCTTCTACTAATAAACGGAAATATTCTTCACTTTCTCGGAGAGCAATTTCTGCGGTTACGCGATCATGAATGTCAGTGTTAGTTCCAAACCAGTTGACAATTTTGCCTTGGCGATCTCGCAACGCTAAAGCTCGTCCCATATGCCAGTGATAGGTTCCGGAAGGTTTTTGAAACAAGCGAAATTCTACTTCGTAATTTATGCCTGTAGCTAAAGATTGATTCCAAACATTGACAACATTGGGCAAATCATCAGGATGTACCCATTGTGTCCATTTCCCACCCAGAACTCGCTCTCTTGTAGAGCCAAAACCATCCAGAACCCGCTGATTCATATACACAAGATTTCCATCAGCATCAGCAATCCATACTTGCTGGGGAATAGATTCCGCAAGAAACCGAAACCATTCTTCACTTTTTTCTAAAGCCTCTTGTGTTTCCTTCCTCTGAGTAACATCTTGTACTGTCCCTAACATACCAACCACTTGCCCTCCTATACTATGTAAGGGGACTTTATTAGTTTCTAGCCAAATCTGACTGCCATCTGCTTGCTGTTTGGGTATAATCTGATAATATTCAGGCTGATTAGCCTCCATCAAGGTAGCATCATAAAATTCTGCTTGTTCTGGATCGACAACTAAATCAAAATCAGTCTTGCCCACAATATCTTCTGGATTTTCAAAACCTACCATTTTTGCAAAGTTGCGATTACAACCCAAAAAGACAGAATGAATATCTTTCCAGAAAATACCATGTGGAATGGTATCCATAATTAATTGCAACATTTGCTGAGATTGCAGAAGTTGATTTTCCACCATTTCTACTACTCCCAAAGCCAGACAGATACTTTCAGGGGTAATAACTCCCACCATTTGATCTTGCTCATCTATAACAGCTATTAATTGCGTCTGAGTCTGAGAAAACAGAGATACTATGGGTTTTAAAGCGTCTCCTGCTGCTACCTTCAGTTTTATCACTGAGCTTTGCATCACTTCAGCAATCTTAGTAGTTCTCAACTCTGTTCCTAAAGCGACAAGTCGCATGATATCTTGTGATGTCAAGCATCCTATGACCTGGGAGCCAGACTTTACCAAAACATCTTGACATCGTTCTGCCATCAGAGCGATCGCATCTAATACAAGCGTTTCTGGTCCAACCGTCAGGGGTGAAGAGTCAATAATTGCATCTAAATTTCGTAGTACGAGATAGTGAGGTGATGCTTGCATAATTTATTTAAAATTCACTACCAAAAAATATTTCTTAAAATCTGCTGATTCTCATACTGTTGTGTGAAATAAACAATATTATTATATTGGGTAGACTTACAAAAGTATTTATGTTACATAGTATACTCTATTCTCAAACATTAGAAAATAAGGTAGGTCAACAAGATTAGACCTTCTAAAAAAGTCTATCATTATCACCTTAAAATCAAGCTGTTATTGTAAGAATTCAGGAGTCAGGAGTCAGAATGTTTGAGAAAGTGGTTAATTATCAAATAGATATTTTTGGCGTTAGCCCACAAAGCTGACTGCTGATGGCTGTTCGCGTACCGTGCCGTTAGGCATTAGCTGAACACTTACTTACCTATTATCTAATTGAAAGTGGCCTTATTAATCACTCTTCTCTCAGCATAACGCAATAAACTTTCTATAGTAATCAAACGATTTTCCCACACTTTAACTTGATAAGGATTTTCTTGTACTGGTACGCTCATCCAACTTTTAAACTGAGACTGAAAACGAGTCAAAGATACTTTAGCACTAATCAAATTACTAGCAGAAGGTAAAATCGCCAACTGATTTAAAGCATTTTGTAATTCTTGGTATTGGTTCTTAAAATTATCACTTGTAGTTACAGGGTTAGGTGCTCGCTCACTCTTTTCCCACAGAAATTGCCATTCTTTTTGTAAAGCAGCATAGCGAAAAGCTGCAGTCTGAAAAGGCTGACTTTTAGGAATAGGATCATGCTTTGTATTTTGCACCTTCCCTTGAGTGCTAATCAATATTTCGTCTAACTTCTCATTAAAATTCTCAGCCGCAAACAAAGCATAACCACTAACAGGTAAATCCCTCAGCAGTTGTAACTGGTCAAATGTTCCCAGACTTGGTAAAGAAAGCAGACGAATCCCAGGAACCAATAAAGTAGAACCTAATTTAGTAGAATGAGTCCAAGGTTCTGCCAATGGTTGGAAACGGGGAGTATCCAAAGCATCAGTCATCGGCACAACTAAATCTATATCTCCTCGTCTAGCCCAAACTTCCCAATCCTGTTGAATCTTTTGTACTCGCTCGTATTCCCCTAACGGAAACACAGCCACCGATAAAATTAAATAAGACCGCTTTTGTCGCAACATCTGTGCAACTTGACCCACAAAAGTGTCAACTTATTCACTGCGGAATGCTGTCCACTGCCGAATGCTGTCCACTTTTGCCACAACTCCCGCTGAGTGGGCGAAATTTTTACTGGATCCACACCAGTTTGTTGGTGACACTTTTCCCTGACAGCTTTACCATAACCATAAGTTCGACCAGAAAAAGGGTCTTGGAAGGGATAGCGAATATAGTCTAAGTGCAGACCATCAACTTGATAGCGAGTGAAAATTTCCGCGTATAGCTTTAATAAATACTGACGTACTTCCTAGCCGGGTCTAAAAAAGGCTTTGTTGGACTAACAGGAATCATTTGCCCACGCTGATCATAATTTGCCCAATCGGGATTAGCTGCCAGCACAGGCCCTGGATAATCAGCACCAATACCAATAAGTTCATTGTGACGGCGATTACCAGCCGCAAAAGTCCACACCCAAGCGTGTAACTCCATTCGTAGTTCATGGGCTAATTTCACTGCTGCTGCTAGTGGATCCCAGTCTTTAATCAAGGGGTTTTGTTGGGGTCCAACCTGACTGGGATAAATAGTATAATTAGTATTAACGGTTTTAAAAAATACAGTATTAATTCCCGCTTGCGTCAAGCGATCAAAAATCTTTGGTAGTTCCGCTTCATTACCAGCCTTAACAATTGTCCCCCGATCTAACCAAACAGAGCGAATTGCTGGTTGAGCTATTCGTTGATTTACAGGAAATTGTTGCCATAAGGTTGTTTTTGACTTTAAGCACTGTTGACGTACCAAGGCATAGTTTTTTTTGGGAAATCAAAACAGGTATATTTTTGGCAACTTCCCTTGCTTGGGCTCAAGTTTCCTCTAAACTTAAGTCTGTGGTTTCAGTAGAGATTAACTTGGGAGTTTCTGCCTTTAATGATTGAGGTTTATTCACGTTCACAATGGTGGTGTGAACAGATGCAGCTAAATTGGCGCTTTCTAGTCTAACAATCAAACTTTCTAACTCTTGTTGCAGTGTGATCGCATCTTTACTACTTACTAATTGGTTGATTAGAATTAGGTGTGACATCCAAACGCACTCCTGCTTCTAGTTGATCAATATCCTCTTGGAAATTTGGAGGCGTGACTTTAGTAACGGGTTTTAGTTGAGGCGTTGTTTTCGGAACAGTTACCCGTCGAATTTGGGTTTTTGCTTTACCAGGATTAGCTTTCTTGCCAGCATTAAACCGTCGAGATTGGGTTTTTGGTTTCCGAGAATTGGGTTTTTTCCCAACCTTGAGCTATTGAGTTGGTTTTTCGGCTAGCATAGAATTAGTGTTAGTAATATCTATCAATTGCTTGGCATCTTCCTGGCTGTTAATGATGTTTAACTCCCCTGTTTGTGTTGCTGCATTTAGAGGTAATCTTACCCAAAAATTAAAAATTAATAAATTTAAGTTCAAACAAAATAACCCCACTTTTTTTAAGGGGAATTTAATATTTTTACTCATTGGTAATTGGTAATTTAATGCAGATAATTACTTGATGGTACAAGCCCCCAGATTTATCCGTGGGGTCAATCCAAAGTCGGATGACTACTGACAACAACTGTTGATTAAATCTTCAACTCCTCCAACGGGGAATAATTTGGTATTTAATTGAAGAGATACTTCCTCAACAGTCATATCATCTAAAAATATTAACTCCCCATGTTTAAGGATGACAATAGGCAACAAAATACCCTCACCTAAATCTTGTCCTTTTAAGTGGAATATTAAATCATGTCCGGTCAATAATCCCGTAACGCTGATATTTTGCCCCCAATAATCGCTACATAAAGCATGCATATTCACCTCTAATCCTTCCACAGCATTTAACTGTTGAAGAATTGGTTGGAAGGCTTGTTCAACAGCATTACCTACAACCCAAGTTAATTTTCTCGGTTCAGCAATTTTGGGCGGTAGTAATTCTTGGGCAGCATAGGTAAATTGCTTAATAAATAACCGAATAGAACCAACACCATTATCAATTTGTGGATAGTCCTCATATTCAACTTCGCTGGGTAATTCTTCACCAGCGATTAAAAACCACTCATCAGCTAACCAAGCCACACTAGAACGGTATTTTTGACCGAATTCCTGAGATAGTGATTTCACTTGAGTAATTACTTCTCTGGCTTTTCCTGGGGTTACAGGTATGAGTTCATCTTCTTGGGGACGAAATCGCGTTAAACCAACTGGAACGACTGCCACTGATGCTACCGTAGGTATTTCCCCAGTATGAAAAGATATTAAATCTCGTAATGTTTTCTCCAAATGTTCACCATCATTTATACCTGGACACACTACAACTTGAGCATGAATTTGTAAACGTCTTTTTTGAAACCATTTTAGTTGTTCTATAATTTTCCCAGCACGGTTATTTTTTAATAGTCTAGTTCTCACTTCTGGTTCTGTTGCATGAACAGAAACATACAAGGGAGATAAACGCATTTGTTCAATCCGTTGCCATTCTTTATCTGATAAATTAGTCAGAGTTAAATAAGAACCATATAAAAAACTCAGACGGTAATCATCGTCTTTCAAATACAAGCTAGAACGCTTACCTGGTGGTTGTTGATCAATAAAGCAAAAGGGACAACGGTTATTACACTGAATTAAACTATCAAATAAAGCCGTTTGAAATTCTAGCCCCAAGTCGTCATCATAATCTTTTTCAATTTCAATATGATGAGTTTTACCTCCAGCATCTAAAATTTCTAATTTTAAAACTTCATCCGCACATAAAAACTGGTAATCAATTAAATCACGGGGTTTTATCCCATTAATAGCAACAATTGCATCACCCACATCAAAGCCAATTTCAGCAGCTATGGACTCAGGTAGCACCTTGGAAATTTTTGCAGGACTAATAGTAATCATGGAGAACTCAACATTGGGCATTGGGCATTGGGCATTGGGCATTGGGGATATTTATCTTTCTTCTTTCTCCCCCACACCCTAAACCCTTCAATAATTATCCTTGCCAACCGGCTGTTATCGCTAATAAAATGGCACTGCCAAAAGCCAATCTATACCAGACAAAAACAAAGGTATTTTTTGTTTGTAAGTACCGAATCAAAAAAGCGATTGATAGGTAGGAAAAAATAAAAGTTGAAATAATACCAACAATTAACAGAAAAACAATATTACCTGGTAACTGTTGTTCCTGAAATAGCTTGAATATTTTCAGGCTTTTATACAAGGTAGCTATCGTCAGAGTGGGAAAGCCTAACAAAAATGAAAACTTAGCGGCTGTATCACGTTCTAATCCTAAAAATAAGGCAGTTGTCAAAGTTGACCCAGAACGAGAAACCCCAGGAATCAAAGCTAGAGTTTGTCCCAATCCTACTAATATACCATCTCGAATCTGTAAAGAATCCAAACCTCGCTTGCGAGTGCCAATTTTTTCTGCCAAACCTAGTAACAGTGCCATTAATACTGACATGATAGCAATAATTAATGCACTTTCAGGTAAAATATCTTTTAACAGAAAGCCAAAAATTAATGCTGGCATTGTGCCTACAGCAATACCTACAATAATCTTCCATTCTTCACGTTCCCAATCTCTATCCTTTAATGCAGCAATTCCACCTTTAAGAATACTAGAAATCAGCGACCAAAAATACAACACAATAGCAATCACACTGCCAAATTGAATGGCATCAACAAAGTCTTTATAACCTAATTCCTTCCAAGCAAATATCTTGGTCACAATTAACAGATGTGCTGTACTGCTAATGGGTAAAAACTCTGTAATACCTTGAACAATACCCAAAATCAGTGCCTGTAACCATTCAGGGGTGATTTTTTCCGTGTTTTCTGCCACAGCCAAAAGTGGCCAACATAGTAAACCTATACTACTTACTTCTAAGATTGTCGCCATCAACCAGACTCCCAAAATGGATGCGTAATTTTAGCAAATTATCCAACCTGATCCGTTTTCATCATCAGATTTTCCGGGCAAGATTCACAGGAAGAAGTGTGCAGTAATAAGTCCTCGTGCACAATAAATTGCACATTTCGGGAAGGGAACAGGGAATAGGACGAGATTACAGGGATTTCTATTTTTTAGCTAAATGAATAATTAATTTTGGTGATGTACGTAGTCCCTCGCCAGTATTAAATTACGATTGTGGGATTCCACCTTACGCAGAAGCATTATCCCTCTACCTTAGTAACCCACATTCCGCACTTAAATAAGTAGCATAAATAAACTACATTGTAGAGGCAATTCAGAACTAGAGTTTTTAAAGATCCAGTAGCCATGAAAATAGAAATTATGCACATCAAAGTTCCAGCTTTTCTTACACAATCAAAAAGCCAGTCAGACAACAATGTTTAATTTAAATTGTTCAATCACTTATGAAAATACAAGACTATGCGATAGTGAATTAGAGATTTGAAAACTAAGCAAATAAATAATACTTTTGACAAGCTGTAGGTAGGAATTGCAAAATTCGACAACGTTCCTCTGTCAAGTTCAGAATCCTGTGAACTCCTTGTGTAATCAGAAAATGAATCCCTTGAAAACATATGCCAGTTGCTGCCTCTTTCAGAGGAGCTTCCCTAACAAGTCGGGGAACCCGCCGAACCCACAGGCTCTGAAAGATCCAATAATTATTGTCCTAGATTACTTAGGCAATTACTATACTCTCCATGCAAATGCAATGAGGTTGAAGCTAAATGGGAATATTTGATTGCTACTCCATGTTTTTTTACCACTTCTAATACCAAGTCTAAATGAGTGTAGATAGAACTGTAGAATAAAGAACATGGAAG
>CAJTBH020000049.1:0-17360 GCA_910574055.2 Azolla filiculoides
ACTGATAACTGATAACTGATAACTGATAACTGATAACTGATAACTGATAACTGATTATGATGCTGAGTACATTGATTTTGCTACCTTTGCTGGGTGCAGCTTTAATCGGTTTTTATCCTTCTGCGATCAGTGGGAAACTAGCCCGTGGAGTAGCGTTGGCTTTCGCTGTCATAATTTTCTTATGGACAGTGTTCCTAACAATTGAGTTTGATCCAGGGGAAGTTGGACAACAGTTTGCTGAGTCTTTGCCCTGGATAGATGCTTTAGGCTTGAACTATAATCTAGGCATAGATGGTTTATCCTTGCCATTGCTGCTTTTAAATGGAGTTTTAACTTGTATTGCCATCTACAGTGGCGATGAATCTATTCAGCGTCCTAGATTTTATTATTCCTTAGTGCTGCTGTTAAGCGCAGGAGTGATAGGAGCATTTTTAGCACAGGATTTATTGTTATTCTTCCTATTCTACGAATTAGAATTGATACCTTTGTATTTGCTAATTGCAATTTGGGGTGGTGCAAAACGGGGTTATGCAGCCACAAAGTTTCTGATTTACACCTCTGTATCGGGAATCTTGATTTTAGCCAGTTTCTTAGGTATGGTTTGGTTGAGTGATTCGCCCAGTTTTGGACTAGCAACCTTAAATACCCACACTTTACCTTTAGGGACACAAATATTATTACTGGTGGGAATTTTGGTAGGTTTTGGAATTAAAATTCCTCTTGTTCCCTTCCATACTTGGTTGCCAGATGCCCACGTTGAAGCTTCCACACCCATTTCTGTACTATTAGCTGGGATATTGTTGAAATTAGGCACTTATGGTTTGTTGCGGTTTGGGATGAACTTGTTGCCTGAAGCTTGGGAATATGCAGCACCGACTTTAGCAACATGGGCTGTTGTTAGTGTGTTGTTTGGTGCTTCCTGTGCGATCGCCCAAACTGATATGAAAAAAATGGTAGCCTATAGTTCTATCGGACACATGGGTTATGTTTTGTTAGCAGCAGCAGCAGCAACACCATTAAGCGTCTTGGGTGCTGTCATGCAAATGATTAGCCACGGCTTAATTTCTGCCATGTTGTTTTTAGTGGTAGGAGTTGTGTATAAAAAAGCTGGTAGTCGTGACTTAGAAGTTATTAGGGGACTGCTGAACCCAGAAAGGGGAATGCCTGTCATCGGCTTCTTGATGGTTTTGGGAGTCATGGCCAGCGCAGGTATACCGGGAATGGTAGGGTTTATTTCCGAATTCATTGTTTTTAGGGGTAGTTTCGAGATTTTCCCAGTACAAACCCTAATTTCAATGCTAGGTACAGGCTTAACTGCGGTTTACTTCTTAATTCTCCTCAATCGTGCCTTTTTTGGGCGCTTGTCTGCACAAGTTACTAATTTACCACGGGTTTATTGGAGCGATCGCATTCCTGCATTTATCTTAGCTGTCTTAATAGTAGTTTTCGGCATCGAACCCTCTTGGTTAGTGCATTGGACAGAAGCTACTATTACAGCCATGGTAAATACTCAAAACCTAGTAGCTAAAATACTTTGAGATCAACTGACAAACAACAATTAAATTATCGATGCTAGAGATTGGGAAAGTTTACCTTGATATTCCCAATTCTAGTCTTCAATAGCAGTCCATATTATTGAGAAACTGTATATGATATTTTATTTACAAGTTCAATTAACTGGTACTACCGTTTTTATTAATAAATAAAAGTACTAAAAATTACTATTAATTATAAGAATTCTATTCAATACAG
Source organism: Azolla filiculoides (assembly GCA_910574055.2). NCBI lineage: Eukaryota > Viridiplantae > Streptophyta > Polypodiopsida > Salviniales > Salviniaceae > Azolla > Azolla filiculoides. The sequence continues at coordinate 1,753 of CAJTBH020000049.1, forward strand.
TGTTTAATCTTTGTTAAAATCTAGAAATACCCATACCTTGAATTATTGAAGAAATTTGGAGACATAGTAATGCTTAATATGAAAAATAAACCTGTTAATCATCCCTTAGTCGAATATATTCAACGGTTACAAACGGGTCAAGCATTACTTAAAGATAGTCCTGAAAATGTTTTAGAAGTTGTTGGTATTCTTAAAAGTTATGGTGTAGTTTTAGATGCCTATTCTAAAAATCTCATTTATATTGCTGAAAATCAATTTCTAGTAAATTTTCCCTTCTTTAAATATTTTGATGGCGAGATTTCTATCCAAAAATTATTTCGTCACTGGTGGCATGACAGAATTAATTTTGAATATGCAGAATATTGCATGAAAACCATGATGTGGCATGGTGGTGGCGGTTTAGATGCCTATTTAGATAGTCAGGAGTTTGCTGATATATGCAAAGTTGTGATTAATATTAAATTCAAAAATAACCCCTTCATGTTGGGTATACATCAGCTATTTCCCGACTTTTTAATAGAACAGTTGCGTGTCTCTGCCTATTACAGTGGATTAGGTCAATTTTGGCAAGTCATGGCTAATATATTTCTAACTTTATCAGACTGCTATGACCAAGGGAAAATTAAATCAATTCCTGAAGTTGTAAAATATATTAAAGCTGGTTTGGTAGCAGATGCTTTAAAACCAATTACATACAATGTAAAAATTAGGGATAAAGTCTATGAAATCATTCCCAAATCAGTCAGTTTAACCTTTCTTGCAGATACCGCAGTTCCTTATGTAGAAGCAGTTTTCTTCCGGGGAACTCCGTTTCTGGGTACAGTTTCCCTAAACGCGCAAGCATATCAAGTTCCCCCAGATCAATCTCGATTTCAATATGGTGCATTATATGCCGATCCTTTACCTATTGGCAGTGCGGGTATTCCTCCCACATTATTAATGCAAGATATGCGCCATTATTTACCAGAATATTTACATAATATTTATCGTCGCAGTCCTCGCGGAGAAGATGATTTGCGAGTGCAAATTTGTATGAGTTTCCAAAAGTCAATGTTTTGTGTAACTACTGCTGCAATTTTGGGACTTTTACCTTATCCTATGGATACAGAAAATCAGTCTGAGCAAAATGCTAACCGTGTTTACCTAGAAAAGTGGATGGATAGGTTAAAAACTTCGCAGATAATGGAAGTTAATAAATAGGATATTTAGTAAATGCCAAACCGCTACAAGAATCTACATCTAATTCAGTAACTTGATCCAGAAAAGAATTTTTGGCAGATTTACCATTTGATGCTGGGATATGAATTTCCTTCGGATAGTATTCAGGCTTTAGAAGTGGCTTTAATGCGAACTTATTATCTTCCTAGTATTTCTAAATTGCTGAATAAAACCAGAGAATTTATCTATCGTCCTCAAAAACGTTATGATGATACCTCTATCATGTTGACGGAGATTATTAAATGGGGTTTAAAGAGTGAGAGAGGTCAAGAAGCATTACAAAGAGTGAACTCAATTCATCGGCGTTTTTAAATAGATAATGCTGATTTTTTGTATGTGCTTTGTACCATAATTTATGAACCAATTCGGTGGAATCAACATTTTGGTTGGCGGTTAATGTGTGAAGGTGAAAAATTAGTAACTTTTTATTTTTGGCGACAAGTTGGGGAAGCAACTCGTGACTTATTTATAAGTTGGTTTCCTAAATGGATGGAGAAACCTTAAAAACTAATAACTTATACTTTATTGGATGATACAATATTGGATGCTTTTGGATTTGAACATCCTTCACCATCATCACCATCTAATAATAAATTACCATCTCAATCCCACCAACTTAACCAAGGTAATTCTACATTCTGATATTCACCCTCCCATATACCTATCTCAACACCCATAGGTGTAATCGGATAATGTCCCCGTTCATTTGCTGGTGGTAATACCTAAAGTCTCCACCAATTCCTGCAAACGCACCCTCCCATCTCGAAAAACAGACCAACCATCACCCACCAGCACTGTTTCTACCTTCTCCAAACCAGCCAATCGGTGAACCGAAGCCACCGCTTGATCTCGATTCATTAACTTTTCATCTGGTAACATGGTTAAGCTACCTGCGGAATGTGATCGCACTAAATCCCCAGTAATCAAAGTAGTTTCCTCCAACAGTAAGGCCAACTCACTGGGAGTTTTAGAACCTTGGAGTTCAACCACCTTCAGTCCTGGTACTAACTCATCACCATCATTTAACCAGCGATCACACAAAATCGGAAAATACTCCTTTTCCCCAGCAGGTCCAGCAATCTTTGCATAGGTTTGATTAGCAATTTCTTTAGCTGACCTTAAATGATCCGAATTCGTTAAAACAATCCAAACTACACCACCGAGAGATTCCAAATGATTCCAATCATGGTTTGATAAGGCTACTGGGTCAATCAAAATATTACCCTCTGGACGAATCCAGGCAAAGCCATTAAAATCAATATTTCTTGCTGGATTGAAACAAGACCAGCTATATAAATCAGGACGGTGCAGAGATTTCATAATGATTGTGGTTTAGGACTTTCAATAGCTGTTTTTCTGACATCTTGCACCAGTCTATGGTGAATGGTACGAGACATAAGTTTTGATATAACAGTATTAATACTGTATCATTAATAGTTACCTAACTGATAAGAAGTTGTTGCTGTGTTAGTAAAAACGATGAAATGAAGCTCATACTTATCATTTAAGGCGAAAAGGAACAGCAGGGAAAAAATTGCAGTTTAAATAATCCCATGATAGCCCTTCATAAACTATTTTCTATTTTAGAAATCAGCCATAAGGTAGAAGGAAAAAATCCAGTAATATAAGTTAATCAATACTGTTACAAACCGACATTGTATTAGGATTGAACAGAAAATCACTGACCATTAATGTATCCAACTTAAGGGCTAATAAATTAGAATTATCAAGCTTTTTTAGGGGTAATTTTACCATTAATATTCGGTAGTAAAATCTGCCAAAATAGCAGTGGAAGTTATATGAATCTATTGCTATAATTTGGTAAATTTGTCAATTCACTATTTAAGCTGATAGATTCAGGGTTTAACGTCCTATTTACATAGAAAATAGTTGGAATTAATGTTGTCATGATTTCCGTTTAGAACTATACTCACTCATCAAAAAAACAGGAATATTTACTATGATGATGATGATGACTGAATCCATGACCACCGAAATGCAAACCTGCATCAACGCTTCCATGGAATGTCATAAAATCTGCTTAGAAACGATGACTTACTGTATCAGCAAAGGCGGTAGGTATATGGATATGGGAATTATGAGTATGATGCGCGACTGCTCAGAAATATGCATGATGTGTATGAATATGATGATGGGCGGTTCTGACTTTATGGGACGTACTTGTACTCTTTGTGCGGAAATGTGCGATAGCTGTGCAGCAGCTTGTGAAACAATCAGTGATGACAGCAGAATGAGCGAATGTGCAACAGCTTGTCGTAAATGTGCTGAAGCCTGTAGATCAATGCCAATGATTCCTGCTTAGTTCTCTTAAATAGCAGATAAATTCTGCAACCTAATTATTAAAGCGTTCAGACTGTTTCAGTTTGGACGCCTACTTTTATCAAATCTTGCAAATAAATATTTTCATACTCTCCACATAAAGCGGAATATCGTAAAATTTAACAAGCAAGGTTTAGTGGCCTTAGTAGTTGAGTTATAAATTTAAACAATAGATAACTTAACAGTTTTACTTTTTGATCTTAGAGGGTATTTGAAAAGTTAGAAAAGGTATAATTTGTCATTCTGTGTGAAACAACTTGGAATGTATCCCTTCGGGACACTGCGTGAACGAGAAGCGTGCCGGAGGCTCTAGAATCTAGGGTTTGAGCGGATCGCTCTGAGATGCTTCACTACGCAGCCCTACGTACCCTCCGGGAAGCAAGGTAGAGTATGACTTTCTAAATATCCTCTTAAATCCTTGTCTAGCAAGGACTTAAGTTTTCTAAAAACCTTCTCCTCTATTCAATCTTTCTTCATGTTTGGTAATTACCCAAAGTGCATGAATACTACCAGGAAGCCAACCGAGAAGAGTGAGCAAAATGTTAATTATCAAAGTTGGACTAATACCCACTGTGAGAAATACTCCCACTGGAGGTAAGAATAAAGCAAGTAGCAAACGAGTTAATTTCATGGGATTGTATTGGTATTTTTTAATATCTACTTAGATTTATTGTGGAGAGGAAATTTTCAAATTCACTCCTTCTGAGGATTTATCTGACGACTATCACCAAATTAAGATTCAGTTTTGACATTAGTATTGCTTTGTAAGTCCATATTATTTTTTTCGGCAAAGTATTTACTGATCAATGTATTTGCCAAAGATAGGACAACTGGAGCGAGAATAAAAGCGATAATTCCTTCGACTCTAAACCCAGGAACTAAAACTGATACTAACCAAAAGCAAATTCCGTTGACTATTAAGGAAAATCCGCCTAAAGTTACGAATGTCAATGGTAAAGATAGGGTAGAAATAACTGGTTTAACTGAACTATTAATCAAACCAATTACTAAAGCCGCTATTAAAGCTGCGGGAAAATTAGCAATATCAACCCCTGGAAAAATAATATCCACAATTAACAGGCTTAATGCTGTAGCAAGTGCGCTTAAGAATGTTGCCCACATTATTTTTACCTCTGTAAGTGCTACCTATATATATAATAATATTTAACTCAAAAATTCCATTTTTCACCTCTGTTGATAGATAGGAATAGAATATATCGCAAGGAGGATTCTTTAACGCAGAGGAACGCTGGTTTTTTTAGTTTTCAGATTCATTTATAGTAGAGGGAGTATTTATATAAGAGTTGTTTTTGGTGAGTTTCTAATACACAATCGAATAAGGGATAAGTTAGACAGGTAATAACATAACCAGCTTCAATTTCATGGGGACGGAGAAATTTTTGCTCACTTTGATTTATTTCCCTGCTGATAAGTTTAGCTACATAAGCTGAACATTCCCCTTGTTTACACCCAGATGGTAAACGGATACCCCCTTCTTCTGTTATGTCGATGATATATTGATCATCTGGTACTTGAATTGTACGATCTAATCCTAATTTATCATTAATTAGTCGAACTTGATAAACTATCATATCATATCAATTTTGAATTTATTTTTTGATGTTGTTTCACGCAGAGTCACAGAGAGGATAAATAAATTTTCTCTGTGCGTATGTATTTGCGTGAGCTTTAATTCTATTGTTTGACTGCTTTTATTGATAAGCCAATGCGGTTTAATTTTTCATTGACTTCTAAAACTTGAACTTTTACAACTTGTCCAACTTTGACTATTTTCTGAGGATCATCAACAAATCTATCTGCTAGTTGGGAAATATGTACTAATCCATCTTGGTGTACACCGATATCAACAAATGCACCAAAGTTAGCAACGTTGGTAATGATTCCTTCTAGTTTCATTCCCACCCTTAAGTCTCTAATTTCTTTGATTCCGTCTTTGAAGTTTGCATACTTAAATTCTGCACGGGGATCTCTTCCTGGTTTTTCTAGTTCCTTGAGAATATCGCGCAGTGTTGGTTCTCCTATGGTGTCGGTGACGTATTTCTTTAAGTTGGTTTTCTTAAGTTTTTCAGCAATTTGGGTAACTTGATTTAATGGTACACCTAAATCAGTAGCTATGGATTGTATAATTGAGTAAGTTTCTGGATGTACTGCAGTGTTATCTAAAGGGTTTTCTCCATCTCTAATTCTTAAGAAACCTGCTGCTTGTTCAAATGCTTTTGGTCCTAATTTCACAACTTTTAATAGTTGTCGGCGATTTTTGAAAGCACCATTTTGGTTACGATAGGCGATAATGTTGTTAGCAACTGTGGGTGTAATCCCTGAAACAAATGTTAGCAGTTCTTTGGACGCGGTGTTTAAATCTACGCCAACATAATTAACACAGGTTTCTACTGTTTCATCTAATTTCTTTTTCAGCAATTTTTGATCTACGTCGTGTTGATATTGTCCGATTCCAATTGATCTAGGAGCGATTTTTACTAATTCTGCTAATGGGTCTTGTAATCTACGTCCAATGCTAATTGCACCGCGCACTGTTACATCTAATTCAGGAAACTCTTCGAGTGCAACTTTGCTGGCAGAATATATGGAAGCACCAGATTCACTTACCATGACTTGAATTGGTTTGCGTTCGCAGGTTGCTAATACTTCTGCTACAAATTCACCTGTTTCACGGGAAGCAGTTCCGTTACCAATGGCTATTAGTTCTATCTGGTATTTTTCGATTAATTTCTTGATGGTTCGCGCTGCTTTTTTCCGTTGTTCAGCAGCTTGGTGAGGGAATACGGCTTGATATTCTAAGAATTTACCAGTTTGTTCTAGTACCGCTACTTTACACCCGGTTCTAAAACCTGGATCTATAGCTAATGTTGGTTTCATTCCTGCTGGTGCAGATAGCAATAATTCCCGCAAGTTTGCTTCAAAGGTTTTGATGGATTCAATATCAGAATAAGTTTTCTTTTCGGAAATTACTTCCCCAATTAGAGAAGTTTTCATCAATCGGTTAAAGGCATCTTTTAACATCGGCTGATAAAAATCTCTGATTGTACGAACTTTGGTTTTAATTTCTTGGCATTCTAAATAAGAAAGTACAAAATCTTGATCAAAGTTGATTTCAAACTTTAATATTTTCTCTGCTTCTCCCCTACACAATGCCAGCATATTATGGGGTGCAATATTTTTAACTTTGATTTGATAGTTACGGTACATTTCAAATTTGGTTGTACCTTCTGGATGTTCATCTTTGATGTGGGAAATAAATACTCCCGTTTGTAAAATAAAATCGCGTAAATAGGCACGTAATTCGGCTTTTTCGGCAACTTCTTCTGCTAAGATACCTGATGCGCCTTTTAATGCTTCTTCTTCGGTTTTCACACCTTTTTCTTGAGAAACGTACTTTGCGGCTTCTGTTTCTAGGGAAGCAGCTACACTATTTTTCTCATTTAATGATTTAATAAATGCTGCTAAAGGTTCTAGTCCTTTTTCTCTGGCGATGGTAGCACGAGTGTGGCGTTTTGGTTTATATGGTAAGTATAAGTCCTCAAGTTCTATTTTTTGTAAGCAGGAGGTAATTTTGACTTTGATCTCATCACTGAGTTTACCTTGTTCAGCGAGCGCATTTAAAATCACCTTCTTCCTTTCTTCTAATTCTGTTAAGTATGTATACCTATCAACTAAATCTCGCAATTGCACTTCATTCATCTCATTAGTACGTTCTTTGCGATAACGTGCAATAAAGGGAATTGTCGCACCCTCGGCCAAAAGTTCCAGCGCGTTTTGCACCTGATTGGGTTTAATTTCTAGTTCAGTTGCTAGTAGTTGTGGAATGTTCAACATTGGGTGAATATAATTGAAAACGTGACTTACTAAATGTAATATGCTAGAGCAATAGTCAGTACAAGCCTAGACCCTTGGATAATCTACCAAATAATTACATAATCTGAGGAGGTTTATATCTCCATTTTAAATAAAGTATTGTTAATAAAACCTAGTTAAGTGTATAATCAGGATTTATTATCAAAGACAGTTTGAAATTAGTTTATTCAACCACTCGGCAGTTAGTTCAGGATGTAGTATAATGCCTCTATTTTTTCTGATTCCACTATTTACTGGTTTAATAACTGGCTATTTTTTAAACAAGGAAAATGATGAAATTGGCTACATTTCTGGTGTGCTAACAGCCATAAGTTTGATTTTTTCCTTGATTTTAGCACCTTGGCAAGTTCAGTTAGGCTTGTTAGTAGTTGTACTGTTTGGTAGCAAAAAACTGTTGCAAAAAAAAATGTATGAATAATATCAATTATTCTGTATCAGAATAGGACTCCTATTTGATTTTTGATAGCTTGTGTGGCGTAGCGATATAAAACTCAGTACAACTAATTCTCTACAATCCTCGTACCTCTTGCCTGCCTAAGCAAACAATTACGGCTTACGCCAGACAAGCTATCAGGAATCAAAGCGGATTCCTATGTAACGATTGGCAATACTGGGGATGTTCGTTTTTATATCTTTATAAAGCCAGATCACACCCTAAATTCATCAAATTTGCTCCGAATTACAAATTGCGAATTAAGAATTAATTTCCCCTCTGACTAAAATCACTGTACTTTCAACACCAGAAGCAATAGTTTCGGGAATATTACCTTGAATTGTCTGTTGTAATAATCCCTCACGAGAAGCGCCCAAAACTACAACATCATAGCGTTCTGTTTGCACTAAATTAATGACTCCTTCACAAACAGAATTTGCTTGTACTGGTGCAGCAACAACTGTACTTTGTAAATTGCGGTGACGCATTAGTTGATGAGTGGATTCTTCTAAAACTGTTATATCTGGCTTTAATTCCGATGGTTTAAATACCTGAGTGAGATGAATTTGGGTATTATTTCCCAATGTTACTAAAGCCGGTAATAATTTAACGGCTTTAGTAACATTGGGTCCTCCAGCCATAGGGACTAACCAACGGTTGAAATGGTTAGAGTCAGAAATATTACCAAATTTTACTAAGACAACATCACAGGCTGCTTGACGAATGATAGTATCTACAACATTACCAAAAATACGTCCTGGAGTAGAAGTATTACCTTTCCAACCCATAAAAATTAGGTCAATGTGTCGTTCATTGATTGTCTCCAAAATTGCCTGGGCGATATCATGGGCGACTCGAATCTGCGTATGGATGGGAATATGCCATTTTTTTGCTAAAGCTTTCGCTTGCCTGAGTAAACGGCGACTTTTTGTGGTGTTGACTTGGGTTTCGGACGGGGAACTATGACGGGAGATGAGGATTATTTGTAAGCACTCTAGTTCATAATGGCGATCGCGGGCAATAGTTGCAGCCATTTGTAAAAGAGTTTCGGCTGTATCTGGATTTGCGACTGTAACTAATAATCTACCTCTACCAATGTTAGGCGATCTCGTTTGGTAAACTACATAAGAAGGTTCTGGTTGGGGTCCAGAAACTCCGTTTTCACAATTAAGATGATCTGCTTCAGCCGGAATAATATCTGCGCGAGTAATAATCCCGACCAATTTTTGTCTTTCCACCACTGGTAAACGACTGATTTGATAACGGTCAAGTAAATAAAGCACATTACTTAGAGTTTGTTTAGGAGTAACTGTGACAGGCTGGGGTCTCATGATTTCTCTTAAAGGAGTATCCCGACTCACAGGTATTTTCTGTAAATCTGATTCAGTAACAACTCCTACCAATTTACAGTTTTCTACCACCGGAAAACCCCGATGATGAGAACGAGAAAATGCTTGAATAACTTCATCAACAGACATCTGTGTTTCTAGAGTTTCCACCCGTTCTTGCATTACATCTTGGGCTGTTAATTGAGTTAAGACTCCTTCTCTGGTTGCATCTTTTTTGATGCCATTTAATAGTAAAAGTTTGTCATACAGTGAACCAGGTACTAGCTGATCTGCAACTAAATATGATATTACAGAAACAATCATCAAAGGTAACACCAGATTGAAATCAGTAGTCATTTCAAACACAATTACAATAGCTGTAATTGGTACTTTAGAAACCGCACTAAAAAAGCCCCCCATTCCAGCTAAAGCGTAGGTAGTAGGACAACCTAAACCCCACAGTTGAAACTCACACACTCCTACCAAGTGTCCTAAACAAGAACCTAAAATCAAACTGGGTGCAAATAATCCACCAGGTGCGCCAGAACCAAAGGCGATTAAGGTTAAAATAAATTGAGCAATCAAAGTAATTGCAGCAAAGCTGGGATTAGGTTGACTGGCAATCATATATTCCCGTAAACCTGTATTGTCACGGTAATATTCAGGGAGAGCAGAGACAATTAAACCACAAAATAAACCAGTTCGAGCCACTCGTAGTGGTAAACTTATATGTAATCCGCGATAAGTTTTAACACTAAAAATTAAGCCCAGATTAAATATTGCACCTAGTAGACCTGCGAAAATACCCAATAGTAAAAAGATCGGAATTTCCAACAATGAGAAACTACTAAAATATTCCATTGATTGCAGGTTTAATTGCAAACTTCCACCACCTAACAACCGGGAAATTACCCCACCGATAAAACAGGCGATAATGGCAGTTCCTAAAGTTAGTCCTGATAAATCTTGCAGTAACTCTTCAATAATAAATAATACCCCCGCAATTGGGGCGTTAAAAGCAGCCGATAAACCTGCACCTGCACCGGCAGCAATCATTTGTCGGCGATGTTCTGGAGAGGTGGGAAAAGTGCGACTCATTCCCGCTGCTAAACTTGCACCGATTTGAACTGTGGGGCCTTGTCTTCCTAAAGTTATACCCGAACCCAAGGAGATGATTGTGCTGAGTAATTTTATACCTTCCACCCGCCAGGATAACTTGATTGGTATATTGGCAAGACTGGCTTTAACTTGAGGAATACCACTACCTGCGGCTTCTGGTGCTAACCTTTGTACCAACCAACCAGCTAAAAACCCAAAACTCATGCCAATTAACGGTAAAATGAGCCAAGCAGGTACAAATTGGGTACTATGAACTCGCCATGTACCCAAGCATCCTGAACCTTGTTTCAGTAAAACAGCAGATAAAGCAGCAACTATGCCGATCATCGAAGCTTCGGCATTAGCATATCCCATTGACCAAAAAGGGAGACGCAAGCCCCTAGCTTTAGACATGGAGATAAGTTGGTAGCGGCTTCAGCCGCAGTAATAATATATAGCTAAAGTTCATATCATCTTTATTTTCATTTTGTGCCATTATACAATTCGCTTTTGTATAATGGTATGATGAATTTAAAGATACAAGTCAAATCACAATATTACTTATTCTTGTAAGTACCATGTAGTGTGGTGTCCCAAATATCGAAGACAAGTATTATTTCAGGGTGTTGATGTTCGTCTTAAAGAAATTAAAATTGAAGTTGCTAATGAATTTAATAGTGAAATTGTTGAGATGGAAGTCATGCCAGACCACTTACAATTGTTAATTGACGTAGACCCTCAGTTTGGGATTGCAAAAGTTATTCGGTACATGAAGGGGCGTTCGTCAAGGTATGTGAGGCAAGAATTTCCTTGGTTAAAATCTCTACTTCCAAAATTATGGACAAACAGTTATTTTGTATCTACAGTTGGTGGTGCGCCGATATCGGTTATTAAAAAATACATTGAGAATCAAAAATTGAGAATCAAAAATGTCTAGTTATAGTTGTTAACAGCATTTAATTAATGCAGATGTAGACGTAGTTGCAGTTTTGGAGTTTTTGTGTGGTGAATCAGTAGACCTCTTGCAAAATTGTTTCTGTGGTATGATAGAAAGTCTTACATTTTACGTATTTTTGGTGTTCTTCGAGCTCGTTAATTCAAACATAACCGTGTAACTCTGACTTTTAGCTAAAACAAAGACAACTTCCCATTATAACATGAAATTAATTCTGCAAGAGGTCTAGTAAAGCTTGCTAACTGCTGTACTTATTATTTATGCAAGACAATTGTATTTCAAAACTGGTAAGATTCCGATCTCGTTTGATTTGCACAAATCCTTTAAAAGCAACATACACTAGCAGAGTGTTTTAAGTCTTATATTGGTTTGCTTCAACGTATCAAAAACGGAACATCAGTGCAACGTCCTAAACTACCTGGGTATTGTAAAGGTGGATTAGTACTTGTTACTTATCCAAAAGCTGGTGTCAAAGTTAAAGATGGTTTATTACGATTTCCTCTTGGTAGCAAGGTAACAACGTGGTTTGCTCTAGATGCCTTACATCTACCAATGCCATCAAACATCAATTCTTCGGATGTAGAAGAATTTAGAATAGTACGAGGAAACAAGTGCTTCTACATTGAATATGTGTACAAGCAACATGATATTCAATAGTTAACCTAGACCAAACCAAAGTACTATGAATCGACCACGGTATTAACAATTGGTTAACCTGTATTTCTAATATTGGTAATAGTTTCATCATCGATGGTAAACACCTGAAGTGGATGAAGCAATGGTATAACAAACAAGTTTCCACAATTAAAGAAGGAAAACCACAGGGGTTTTGGAACGATAAATTAGCCTATATATAACGGAATAACGTAACCGTCAACTCAGTGATGCTTTTAATAAAGCGGCAATAATTTTCATCACCCATTGTTTATAAAACAACATTGTTACAGTTGTTTTTGGATGGAACAAAGGACAGAAAGACGGTGTTGATATGGGTAAGAAGAACAATCAAACATTTCTTCAGGTTCCTAGGCTACGTTTGAAAGATAGGATGGCCAAATTGTTTGAGCAATATGGAATTGGGTTTGTAGAAACGGAAGAATCTTATACTTCAATTACATCATTTTTAGATAATGATGTGCTACCAAAATATGGTGAAAACCCCGAACAGTGGCAATCTTCAGGAATGCGTGCGTGTTAAACGTGGTTGGTTTAGAACACCTAGTAACTTTCTCTTAAATGCTCATACTAATGGCGCTGCAAATATTTTAAGCAAAGTAGCGAGGAGCCTAGGTTTAAACCTTAGTGGAATCAGTAGGGTTTCAGGTAATTTATATTTTGTTACATAGTTATCTTTATTTATGTCTACCTACTTATTGTGATTTTAATCATATATAGGAAAACATACAACCTATTTTCGTCAAAAATCTACATCAAGTTTAAGAAGTTTACTATCTTGGACTTGAAGTGATAACTTAAATGATTAGTTGCCCAAAAGGGCAAACATTATGAAAAGTTTTGCATCTTCTCTTGGTAAGAGTAAAAAAAATAAATTTGTACAGTTGTCCCCATCTGCGGTAACAGTATTAGCTTTAGCACGTGCTATGAATGCTACTAATACTGCAACAACAAAAGTACCCACAGCAAAAGAACTTGTTTCTACTTCAGTCCAGCCTGGTCAAACCCAACCTGATATTAACCGGCTAGCAACGAGCGGGATTAAATATCAAGCAATGGGGGTAGAACCTCTGATTCCCCTGATTTTATTTGGTGGTGTGGTGATCTTTGTCCCCTTAGTATTTCGTGGACTGGTAGTGATCGGTGAATGAGAAGTGGGAATTATGGTAAAAAAATTTGCTCTCACAGGTAAAGAACCACCACCAGGTAGATTAATAGCCATGAATGGAGAAGCGGGTTTACAAGCACATACCCTCGCACCTGGTTGACATTGGGGTCATTGTCCTTGGCAATACTCGGTTAAAAAAGAACCTGTTATAGTTCTCCCTCAAGGTCAAATTGCTGTCACTGTCACTGTAGATGGCGCACAAAACCCTCCAGAACGGATCTTGGGCAAAATTCTCGAATCTTATAATTTCCAAGATGCCCGCAAATTCTTAACCAAAGGTGGAGAAAAAGGCCGACAAATGGGTTTTCTCACTGCAGGTACTGATAGGATTAACACTGCCTTGTTTAAAGTGATTACATCTGCTAGTGCTAGTAGTCACGGCATGAATCCTGATCAACTGCGGCTGTATAGTATTTTACGTGATAAAGGTAGTATTACCACCTTAGACGGTTTGCCTATTCCCCCTGGTGAAATCGCTGGGCCTGTAATTGAAGGACATGATAACTTCCAAAATGGGCAAAAATTCCTGAATGGTTATGGGAGAAGAGGTTTGCAAGAACAGATGTTACTTTCTGGTTCTTGGAACTTAAACCCTTGGTTCGTACAAGTTGAACAACTACCGATGACCGAAATTCGGATTGGTTATGTTGGTGTGGTAATTTCTTTCGTAGGTCAAGATCAAGAAGACGTGAGTCGTGCAGCTTTCACCCAGAGTAACTTACTTGACCTAGGACATAAAGAGGTGTATGGGTAGAACCGCTTTATCCTGGTAAACAACCGCTGAACTCGCGAATTATGAAAATTGAGTTAGTACCGACGACCAAAATTGTTTTAAACTGGTCACTTCGGACAGAATGCCATAGTTATGATGCCGAACTTGAATCTTTAACTGTGTGATCGCGTGATGGTTTCGCTTTTGATTTAGAAGTAGCACAAATTATCCACATCCCTGCTTTGGACGCACCCAAGGTAATTTCCCGTGTTGGTTCAATGCAGAATTTAGTAGATCATGTCCTAGAACTAACCATTGGTAACTACTTCCGCAACTCTGCCCAAGATTATACCGTACTCGATTTCCTCACAGCCCGGAGTGAACGAGAAAACGAAGCCGCAGACTATATTAAAACCGCTGTGCGTGCCTATGATGTCCAAGCTATAGATACTCTCATCAGTGATATTCAGCCCCCTGCAACCTTGATGCAGACACAAACAGACTGAAAAATTGCCGAAGAAGAACACAAAACCTACGAAGTTGAGCAAATGGCACAAACCCAAGGCCAACAAATGGTACGGGAAACTGCTTTCGCTAACATTCAGCAATAAATGGTTCAATCAGAACAAAGTGTGCAAATAACAGAGTTGAAATCTCAAGCTGGGATTAAAGAAGCTAACGGACAAGCAGAAGCAACCAAGCTGAAAGCCTTAGCAGAAGCTGAAGGTATCCGCGCTACAGGTAACGCGAAAGCCGAAACCTACCGCACCGATGTCCAAGCTTTGGGAATGCAAGGATACACAGCCATGCAGTTAATGCAAATTATCAGTGATGGCAATGTCCGGTTAATCCCCGATATCATGGTAGGTAGTAACAACGGCACTAGCAACGGATTAGTAGATGGTTTATTATCCATGATTCTCTGGAACTAAACCGATCATAACCCAACTAAAGCAGGTGGAATTCCTCCACTACGACCATCTAATAAAAGCGAAGAACATAACGCTAGTCAAATCATCAGTGAGTTACCTAAAGAATAGACCTCTTACAGAATTAATTTTATGTCATAATGGGAGGTTGTCTTTGTTTTAGCCAAAAGTCAGAGTTACACGGTTATGTTTGAATTAGCGATCCCAAAGAACACCAAAAACACATAACATCTAACACCCTGTATCATACCACAGAAACAATTTTGCAAGAGGTCTAATAAGAAGATGATTCTCACGCAAGTAAAATAAAGTTGATTTTGAGGAAATTTTGTTAATACAAAAACGCTATCGGTTAGTTAAGTTAATTGGTGATGTGGGAAACTATCAGACTTTTCTCGCCGTTGATAAAGGTCGGTTCCCCTCGGTTTCTTGTATTGTGCATAAATTGCCTCAAAATCAACAAATCACGACTGTATTTATTAACAAGGTTGAAAAATTAAAAATATTAAATCATAATCCACAAATTACTAAATTAGTATATTTTCATACAGAATATGAAGATGATTATCATGAAGATGATTATTTAGTTTATGAATTTATTGCTGGTGATAATTTAAAAGCTATTTCAGCTAAAGAAAGTATTTTTCAAGAAATGCCAATTTGGCAAAAATATTAAAAACCTTATTACCAGTTATTAACTTTATTCACAAGCGGTAAATTATTCATTGTCATATAAAACGAGAAAATCTAATTATTAGAGATGATTTATAAAGTAAATGTTGAGGAGACAAGAGGAAGTAGACTAATTCTAGTCATAAGAGCATATATAGCCCCTTCCCTCATTTGTGTTAAACGCTC
>CAJTBH020000055.1:0-49309 GCA_910574055.2 Azolla filiculoides
AATTTGACTAGTTCATAAGTATTGGCAGTAATCAAGTTTAGTAAATCTCATTACCGTCAGCAACATTTATCTAATACAATCTCCTACCTATTTTCTCATGAATATTTCAATAATGTTTCCTGTTGCAGCTACTTCTGATGGGTTGATAAAGCTTTCGGTATCCGATTTATTTAATACCGATGTACTAATTTCATCCATCGCCTGTGCCAGTTGCCTAAGCCCTGTATTTATCAATAAAGCCACCTGCTTGATCTATAACTTTTCCCATACAAGCCAAATAGTCATTTAACAATAAAAAAATCTGCATTGGTATCATCGCCTCTGACATGGAAGTATAACCGCAAATATCACAGAATAAAATTGTCATTTTTCGCGTTGAAGCCATACCTACTGCAATATTTTCTATTCCTTGAGGAGGGATGACGGAAACAAATTTATCTGGAACAAAGCGCTCAAAAGAGCAGGATCATAAATGGAATATAAGACAGCTTGTAGCTATCGGACTACAGGAGTATTAAAAAAGCCGCTATCTAGATGCAGTGTTTTTACATTTATTTTAAGAGAATCAATTTCCGCTAATAAATAGGTAATAATAGAGACACTCGTATCAAATCTACGAACACCTATTATGGCAAGATCCACACGCTTATTATTGTTAATAACATATAAAGTTGCATAGGCACACAATGAATTTATGCCAGATTTATTTTGACTTTGATATATGTAGGGTAATTCCTCCGATATCGGCTGAGCCTAGTAGCAGATTCAATTTAAATCAATAGCTATTTTTAAAGAATTGTTTTTAACCCCAGAGGAATTCCGCTTTTCAATGCTTGATTTATTTGTGGCTCTAATTCGTCAGAATTATTGATTTTCTTCAGATGATATCTAATATCATTTGCTGTAGTGATATTTTTGAAAATTTCAGCTGTGTTCTAAGGCTATCCCTACTACTTGCTGCTTTTACTAGAATTTAAAATAACGTTTCTTGGTCACATCCACCTTGAGTTTCAATTGACGAATTCTCTGCTAAACACTCAAGAACTTTCTCAAGGGTTTCCGAATCCGTTAAAGCCAGATGTTCTGATGGAAATGTCAATTGATTTCAGCCAAAATCCTACACATTACTTTCATTATTTCATCTTTAGAAAATTCTGATAGCACTATAAGTATTAGTTATACCACTACTAATCAGTACTTATACAATAAATATTGCATAAGTACTGATTAGCGAGCACTCTTCTGAGAAAAACTTTTTGGTTTACTGATAACTAACTATCTTTACTCTATATCTCCATAAATTATTTTCTTTTCAGCATATGAATATCCTAATTTTTCACTTTTAAAAAATTCTGATCCTGCTAAACTTATCACTAAGCTTTTTGCTGATTTTATCGTAACTACTAATCGAGTTAACCATTTGATACTGCGTATTAAATTGATATTTGATTCTGTATATGTGCTATCTGCTACTATTAAACTATCAATTTATATTCTTTTATGATATTCGACTGCGATTTCTCCAAACCTTTTAGAATCAACTTCATTTCCTGATAATGACTTGATATATGTTGGTATATCTTCATTTCCTCAACATACTAATACTGTGATAAAGTCGCTGTCTTACCTTCTATAACTAAGTCCCAGCCACCCTGCTGGTTATTTTGGGCTTGTTCTGCCAATATTTGATTGTTGCGACCGCTCGCCTCTTTCCGCGATACTTCCATTTGTTCTTTTGTTGGTCTTTCTGTAAAACCTCCCAAACAGACAATAGCTATCCTCAAAGATACTAAAACCAGGTTTTTGAAGATATTCAATGCAACTACAGTCAAACTACTACTTGAGAAAGTTTACAAAATGGTAGTAACTAAGTTTAAAATAGCACCATAGTACAGTTTTACACAGTGATTTGATATTATTCAAAACTGGGGACTGGGGAACATGAGGGAGATGGGGAAGTAATTTTCCTAATGCCTAATGACCAATGACCACTGACTACTAACATTTATGATGTTACAAGTACAAAACGGCACTTACGAATCTAAAACACAAGAAATTGCTAAAGAATTTCTCGCTGCTACTCAGGAAAATCGCTCTTTTTTGGCTTCTTTAGGCGATCAAATGCGGTGGGATGATAAATTACTCGCTTGGGCTATGAGTAATCCAGGTTTGCGGGTACAATTATTCCGGTTTATTGATACTTTACCTGCTTTAAATAGCAAAGCAGAAATTGCGTCCCATTTGCAAGAATATTTGGGTGATCAGTTGGTGGAATTACCTGCAGCTTTGAAGGGGATGTTAAATTTTGCCAACGCTGATTCTATGCCAGCACAGGTAGCAGCAAGAACAGTGGAAACTGCCGTGCAAACTTTGGCACATAAATATATTTCTGGGGAAAATATTTCCCAGGTTATCAAGACTTTGGAAAGACTAAGAAAGGAAAAAATGTCTTTCACTATTGATTTACTTGGAGAAGCGGTAATTACCGAAACAGAAGCGGAGTCTTATTTACACAGATACTTGGATTTAATGCAGCAATTGGTAGCAGCATCCAAAAATTGGGCTAATATTCCCAGTATTGATGAAGCAGACGGTCAGAAAGTTCCTAAAGTTCAGGTTTCTGTGAAATTAACGGCGTTTTATTCCCAGTTTGATCCTTTAGATGCTCAAGGTAGTGAAGAGAAAGTTAGCGCTCGCATTAGGATTTTATTACGTCGCGCTCAAGAATTAGGTGCAGCAGTCCATTTTGATATGGAACAATACGCCTATAAGGATATTACCTTTAATATTCTCAAAAAACTTTTACTGGAAGAAGAATTCCGTCAGCGTACCGATATTGGCATGACGATTCAAGCATATCTGCGCGATAGTGAACAAGATGCTAGAGATATCATTGCTTGGTTAAAACAACGTGGTTATCCTTTGACCATACGTTTGGTTAAAGGTGCTTATTGGGATCAGGAAACTATTAAAGCAGAACAAAAACATTGGCTCCAACCAGTATATAACGATAAAGCTACAACAGATGCCAATTTCGAAGCAATTACAGAAATATTGCTAGAAAATCATCAATATGTCTATTCTGCCATTGGTAGTCATAATATGCGATCGCAATCTCGCGCCATAGCAATAGCCGAAACTCTCCAACTTCCTCGTCGTTGCTTGGAATTGCAAGTTTTATACGGCATGGGTGACAAAATCGCTAAAGCCTTAGTAGATAAGGGTTATCGAGTTCGGGTTTATTGTCCCTACGGTGATTTGTTACCGGGAATGGCTTATTTAATTCGTCGATTGTTGGAAAATACCGCTAATAGTTCCTTTTTACGGCAGAGTCTCGAAAACCGTCCGGTTGAGGAATTGTTAGCACCTCCAATTCCATCTTCCCCCTCCCTTGCGGGGGGGATTGAGGGAAGGTTTATTAGTGTCGCGGATACGGATTTTGCTGAAGAGAAAAAAAGGAATAAATCGAGCTTAGCTTTTGCAGGTGTGCGTCAGCAGTTGGGTAAAACTTATTTACCTTTTGTAAATGGTGAATATGTCAATACAACAACGTTTGTTGATTCTCTTAATCCTTCTAATTTTAGTGAAGTAGTTGGAAAAATTGGGTTATTAAGCATTCAACAAGCTGAACAAGCTATGCAAGCTGCTAAAGCTGCTTTTCCCGCTTGGAAGAAAACCCCTGTGAAAGAGCGTGCGGATATTTTGCGGAAAGCTGCCGATTTGATGGAACAACAACGCGCTGAACTTTCTGCGTGGATGGTTTTAGAAGTGGGAAAACCTGTTAAAGAAGCTGACGCCGAGGTTTCGGAAGCAATAGATTTTTGTCTTTATTATGCTAACGAGATCGAACGTCTTGACAAAGGTGTAATCTATGATGTATCTGGAGAAACTAATCGTTATATTTACCAGCCTAAAGGAATCGCGGTGGTAATTTCTCCCTGGAATTTCCCATTATCTATTGCTTGCGGGATGACAGTTGCTGCATTGGTTTCTGGGAATTGTACTTTGCTTAAGCCTGCGGAAACGTCTTCTGTAATTACTGCGAAGTTAACAGAAATTTTGATAGCAGCAGGAATACCAAAAAGTGTTTTTCAACACCTTACTGGTAAGGGTTCTCAAGTTGGTGCCTATTTAGTCAATCATCCTGATACACATGTGATTGCTTTTACTGGTTCTCAGGAAGTTGGTTGTCGAATTTACGCAGAAGCAGCAATTTTAAAACCTGGTCAAAAGCACCTCAAAACAGTAATTGCCGAAATGGGTGGCAAAAATGCCCTCATTGTTGATGAAAGTGCTGATTTAGACCAAGCTGTAATTGGAGTTGTGCAATCTGCTTTTGGTTACAGTGGCCAAAAATGTTCAGCTTGTTCACGAGTAATTGTGCTGGAACCGATTTATCATGCTTTTTTACAAAGATTGGTGGAAGCGACTAAATCTTTAAACATCGGAGAAGCGGAGTTACCAAGTACCCAGGTTGGTCCTGTGATTGATGTCAATGCACGCGCTCGCATTTTGGAATATATTGAGATTGGGAAAAAAGAAGCAACATTAGCTTTGGAATTACCCGCACCCAACCAAGGATATTTTATCGGACCAGTGATTTTTTCTGAAGTTCCTGCTAATGGAGTCATAGCCCAACAGGAAATATTTGGCCCTGTTTTAGCAGTAATTCGAGTTAAGGATTTTCAAGAAGCTTTAGAAGTTGGCAATGGCACAAATTACGCTTTAACTGGTGGTCTTTATTCTCGTACTCCTTCCCACATCCAGCAAGCACAAGCCGAATTTGAAGTTGGCAATTTATACATTAATCGTACCATCACCGGAGCGATCGTCGGCCGTCAACCTTTTGGTGGGTTTAAACTTTCTGGTGTAGGTTCAAAATCAGGAGGTCCAGATTATTTATTACAGTTCCTAGAACCGCGACATATCACAGAAAATATCCAACGTCAAGGTTTTGCACCTATTGAGGTTTCTGAGTAATTACATGAAACACATACCCCTAAATCCCCCTTTTTAAGGGGGACTTTTTCTTATCCTGTAAATCCTGAAATTCTGGATATCCTGCTTCAGACAAATGGTAATATTTTTATGCTACAAGATTAAACTAGGATATATCTATTATTTATGGGTAGAAAAGATGATATTAAATAACTTGATTCCATTGCTAGAGAATTTACTATGACATTACAAATTCACAGCAGATTGTAGGTAAAAGATGTACAGAATTTACTAACAAAGGTGTATAGTAAGAAACTTTCCAGCCTATTCCCTGTTTCCTACTGTAATTCTTTGGTGAATTTCTAACTAGAACGACGTGAAGAAAACCAAAAGTATGTAGCAAAATGTAAAGTACCGTGAAAACCTCTTCACTCTTCCCTTGTTATAACGACAGTTTTTAACGCCCACTTACTTATACTGGCACTATTATAGCAGCCCTACTAAAGGCGAGCGCAGATAAAGCATATAAATCTTAACTTATGCCGATTTTATACAATCTTTGTGTATAAGTTAAGTGTAGAGATTCGGAATTATAACATCCTCAAGATAGATATCTTCCCACTGAAACTATGTAACTATGAGAATAGAATGGCTATTAAGAAAAGTAGAAAACTTTTTCTATTTTCAACTCCAGGCCTCTGACTAATAATTTCTTAATGGTATAAGCTCCCAGATTTATCCGTGGAATCAATCCAAAATCCAAAATCCTGTTAGAGGATGACTTCTGAACTCCTATCGCAGGAGGTGGAACTATGATAGATAAAAATATAAGAATTGTCTCTTTAATTCCTAGTGCCACAGAAATAGCTGCTACTCTGGGTTTACAATATGCTATTGTGGGGCGATCACATGAATGTGACTATCCTCCAGAAATAGCTCACCTGCCAGTTTGTACGCAAGCACGTTTGAATGGTAATGCTGATAGCAGTTCTATTCACAACGAAGTCGATAATATATTGCTATCTGCTCTGAGCATCTACAAAATTAAAGTTGATGTTTTAGAACAATTGCAACCTACCCACATTCTCACCCAAGACCAGTGTGATGTTTGTGCTGTTAGTTTACCAGAAGTAGAAAAAGCTGTTGCCCAACTGACCTACACCACACCCCAAATAATTTCTTTACAACCCAGTACACTGCGGGATGTATGGGCAGATATTGAACGAGTCGGTCAAACATTTGGGATTAATTCAGTAGAAATACTAGAAAATTTAGAGGCCCGTGTAAAAATATGCAATCGCAAAATCCAAGGACTTTCGATCACAGAAATGCCTACAGTTACTTGTATCGAATGGACTGATCCTTTGATGGTGGCTGCTAATTGGATTCCTGAACTCATTCATCTTGCTGGTGGACAGACATTATTTAGCGGTATCGGTCAACCTTCAGCACCTTTAAGCTGGGACACATTAATTGCGATTAATCCCGATGTAATTATTTTTATGCCCTGTGGCTTTGATTTACAACGAACTTACCAAGAAGTAAAACTGTTAACTCAGCGTCCAGACTGGGAAAAATTACACGCATTTAAAGCTGGTAGAGTCTACATCACAGATGGTAACGCTTACTTTAACCGTCCTAGTCCACGCCTAGTAGATTCTGTAGAAATATTAGCAGAAATTTTGCACCCAGACATTTTTGAATATGGTTATAAAGGTACTGGTTGGCAAAATTTATAAAACCTAAATCACTCCCATTCCTGGGATAAGTGAGACTTATAAAAAGAATAATCAATCTACCACTTTTTGGGAAGGCTTCGTTTACATCAAGCATCATCATTCCTTGATAGTACAAGCCCCCATATTTATCCCTATAATCAATGCAAAATCCTGTTAGAGTAAGCCACAAAATAAATGAGCCTGTGTTCATTATCTGTATCCCTTTGGGACACTGCGTGAATGCGAAGCCTGGCATATGAATCCTAGGTCGTCATGCAACCTATAGCCATGTTTAGCAAGCATTTCGGAAGATTCTTTTCTACACTTATTGAGGATAACCCGCATCAACTTGCACCTTCACAAAGATACAGCAGATTGCAGATCAATGAGGTACAGAATCTAAATTGAAACCTAGACAGTAAGAGAGTTTTACTCCTGACTCCTGACTCCTGACTCCTGACTCCTGACTCCTGACTCCTGATGTATTAGCCAAGATATATTAGCTTATTGCTAACTCGGTTTCTGGGTCAAAAAAGTGAATTTTTTCAGGAATAAATGATAACCACAGTTGTTCACCCAGACTAATGAATCTATCCGGGGGAACTCGCACTTGCAAAGATTGACCTTCTGGACTTGATGATTCAGGATCAAAAATCCTGATAGATAAAAAACTATCATTTCCTAAATTTTCTACCAAATCTACTTTAATTGGTAGATTTTTGGTTGCAGGTACACTCAAAGTTAAATGTTCTGGACGAATACCTAAAATTAAAGTTTTTCCATCGTATTTTTGTAAGAGTTTTCCCCACATTTCTGGAAGAGTGAAACGAAAGTTAAGATGGGTAATTAATAAAGGTGCGTGAAATTCTACCGGGATGAAATTCATTGGTGGTGAACCAATAAATTCGGCTACAAAGCGGTTAGCAGGGTGGTTGTAAAGTTCTAATGGTGGTGCGACTTGCTGGATTTGACCCCCATACATGATCGCAATGCGATCGCCCATTGTCATTGCTTCAGTTTGATCATGGGTGACATAAATCGTTGTTGTTCCCAACTGACGCTGCAATTTGACGATTTGGGCGCGAGTTTCAGCCCGTAATTTAGCATCTAAGTTTGATAATGGTTCATCCATTAAAAATACTTGAGGATTCCGGGCGATCGCCCTTCCTAATGCTACCCGTTGTCTTTGTCCTCCAGATAACTGTTTAGGTAAGCGATTTAATAAAGTTTCAATTTGTAATAATTGGGCAACATTCCACACTTGTTGTTCTACAGTTCGTTCTTTTGGAGAAAGATAACGCAGTCTTTGGGGTAATTTTCTGGTCATTCCCACCAGTAGATTTTCTCCCCACTGACGTAGCAGGGGTGAAGAAACTGTTTCTCTATTTCCAAATCGACGACGCAACCCAAAAGCAATGTTTTCATAAACTGTCATGTGGGGATAGAGGGCGTAATTTTGGAACACCATGGCGATGTCACGTTCTTTGGGAAGTAAATCATTAATCAAGCGATACCCTTGGTCAGCTTCGCTATCGCCCACCCAGATATTACCCGCAGTCATCACCTCTAACCCTGCTATTAACCGGAGCAAGGTACTTTTACCGCAACCAGAAGGTCCCACCAGCACCATAAATTCACCATCCGCGATGGTTAAATTAATTCGCCGTAGGACATTAATATTATCTGCACCTTCCTTTCCTAGTAATGACATCTGTGTAGTCACACCTTCCCCCTTACGAGGAGGAAAACTTTTATAAACGTTTTCTAATACAACTTGTGCCACAGGTAATTATACCAATTCAAAATAGTGATTACAACAGGTTACACCAACGAAATTCAAACTTCATAAAGTTAGACCTTACAGCATATTGCAGATCAATGAGGTACAGAACCTAAATTGAAACCTAGACAGCAAGAGAGTTTTACTCCTGACTCCTGACTTCTGCTGTATCTGCTCCTCTAGAGTTAAATTAGAGTTTAAATCCTAAGTTTCATCTTGTTTATCCTTAATTTCTATAAGTTCTGATTCTGAGAAGAGATTAGTTAATTTTAGTTAATTATGCCAAATGCATAAAAATCATTTTTACCAACTCAGTAGGAGTAAAAGGTTTAGTTAAATAACCAGAGGCTCCCACCATTCGGGCTTTTACTTTATCAACAATTCCTTTGCTTCCTGTAACAAAAATAATGGGAATTTCCTGAAACATTGAATTATTACGGATTATTTTACATAACTCATAACCATCAATTCCTGCCATATTGAGATCCAACAAAATCAAATCCGGTTTATGTCTAATAATAGACATAACTGCTTTGATTGGATCATTAATCGTGACTACCGCAACATTTTCACCTTCTAAACAACGGCTGATTTCTTTAAGAATGGTTGGACTATCATCTACAGAGATAATTTTGTAGGTTTCCTTAGGACTTATAGTAGTCGTATTTACGGTTTCGTTTTCAGCCTCTATGTTATTTAGTATGTTTAGTTGCTTATGGTTCTCTGTTCGTAAAGTAGAAATTTCAGGTACATGGTTTTCTACAGCAGGATTATCATCTGCTAACGCTTCTACATCAGATTCTTCCTCATTAATTACTAGTGTGCTATATGTAGAAGATATAGAAACATCTTCAAAAGTCTTAGGCAATTGATCAAATGGAGGGTCTGGTTCATGGAGAATAACCGAACCCTGAAGTATATAAGGGTATAAAGTTCGAGCCAGTTCTACTTCATCTACATTCATAATTACAGCCAAATGACGCAGGCTAAAGCCCTTCATCCAAGTTGTCATATTCTGCTGTAATTCTGGTAGTTGTTTGTTATAAAACCTGCTGTTAATCAACAAGTATGGACGCTGATAGGGAGAAGATATTTGCGGAGCGCAGGATTGCCAACTTTGTAAACGCTTTTGGCAAATGTCTATAATGTTTTCTGTATCCAACTTGCAAAGTTTAGGAAGGCTCTTTACTCGTTCTGTTAATACATAGGTTGCTTCTTTCATCAACATAAATGATTCAATTACTTCTTTTACTAACTCTTGAATTAGTAATGCTGCCTGGTGAGAAGGTAAATGTTTTTGCGTCACTAGCCAGTGAATTCCTTGATATTCTGGCGGTTCACTCAGTAAATCATACTCAGGTTTGCTTAACTGAGTTTGCCAATCAGGTTCAAAAGTCAAGCGTAATTGTACACGAACTTCATTAGTTAGTGGAGAAATTTGCTGATTCAGACGACGTATATGTCGTTCTAATCTATCAAAAGGTTCTACTGAATGGGTAGCATAAATAATTTTACCTTGCTCTAAGTATATTGACCACAGTACTGAGTTGTGCGAAACCTGTAAACAAGTAGTATCAGAGGAATTAGTTAACTGTCTTAATAGACGTTCAGGAGATAGTTTGCTAAATGTGCCAGTATTATTCATATTTTTACAGTTTTCTCTAAGAACTTAACTTTCTATTGAGAAAGAGGAATTTTGGGGTTAAGTATTGTCTTTCCTTCTGTAAGAATTCAGGAGTCAGGAGTCAGGAGTCAGAATGTTTGACAAATTGGTTGATTATCAAATAAGTATTTTTGGCGGGCGTTAGCCTGAAAAAGCTGACTGCTTATGGCTGTTCGCGTAGCGTGCCGTTAGGCATTAGCTGAATGCTTACTCCCTGCTATATTTCTCTATCAACCAATTATATATCGGTAAATTTTATGTTATATAAAAGCGAAGACCAGTTTCCATTTTTACATAGTAATAATCAGCAAATTACCCACTTAATTATGATTACTTAGGGGTCTTGAATCAGGAAATTTTCCACATAAAATCTTTAAAATTTTTCTTTATGTAAATGTATATATTGATTATTATATTCTTAATTTGTTGAAAATAAATTATGGTAGCTCCACTACAACAGGTAATGTTCATACCTCCTAATCATTCGCCTCTACTAAAGTATATGGTGATTCAAGTTTCCTGAAATAGAGAATTTGGTGAGAATAATTGAATTAATGAAATTTAAGCGCTCTAGAGCAAAATACCATAGTTCTAGTCGTACTAGTCTAGGAAACTATATACTTTGAGAAAAGGAAATTAAAACGTTGGACTATAACATAACACAAAAGGTTATGCTGGATACGCTAAAATTAGATGAAGTCGTAGAATTTGCAGAAAATCCAGAACCACGTTGTCCCTGTGTGCTATTGCTAGACACATCTGGATCAATGCAAGGAGAACGAATTGAGGCTCTAAATCAGGGTCTGCTAACTTTTAAGGATGAACTAGTAAAAAATTCCTTGGCAGCTAGAAGGGTAGAAGTAGCAATTATCACATTTGATAGTCATGTTAATGTGGTGCAAGATTTTGTAACCGCAGACCAGTTCAACCCACCTATTCTAACAGCCCAAGGGCTAACAACAATGGGGGCTGGAATTAATAAATCTTTAGAAATAATTCAAGAACGTAAATCCCAGTATCGTACTAATGGGATTGCTTATTACCGTCCTTGGGTATTTATGATTACAGATGGTGAGCCGCAAGGTGAGCTAGATAATGTGATTGAGCAAGCTGTACAGCGTCTACAAGGAGATGAAGCGAATAAACGAGTTGCCTTTTTTACGGTAGGAGTAGAAAATGCGAATATGACCCGTTTAAATCAAATAGCCGTGCGTGCTCCTATCAAACTTCAAGGATTAAACTTTATTGAAATGTTTGTTTGGCTTTCAGCCAGTATGTCAGCCGTCTCTCATTCCAAAGTAGATGAGCAAGTAGCACTACCACCAATTGGTTGGGGATCCGTTTAGGAGTTATCAATTATAGCAGGGAATAGGCAACAGGTAGAACTGATAACTCTTGACTGTGTGCTGTTGGGGTAATTAAAATTACAGCTACTTAGCTGTGAACAACAAATTTATGAACATACCAAAACAGATTACTAAATGGCGGATAGTAGCCGCATCTGTGTGTGGTACGAGCCACATTAAAAACCAGCAGTTATGTCAGGATGCTCACCATTGGCAAGTATTAGCAAATAATGTATTGGTTATAGCAGCAGCAGATGGGGCAGGTTCTGCAACATTGGGAAAAATGGGAGCAATGATTGCTGTAGAGACAGCCACAGAATATATCTCACACAGTGAAATTAGCCATAAAACCTTTGCTGAGGATGGTTTTTTGCGTGATTTGCTAACTGATGCCATGTTAGCAGCCAAAAAAGCAGTAGAAGATCAGGCAGATTTGTATCACCATCAGCCCCATGATTTAGCTACTACCTTAATTATTGCGATCGCCACACCAAAAATTGTAGCAGTAGCCCAAATCGGTGATGGTTTAGCCGTAGCTAAGGATAGCAGAGGCAACCTAATAGCACTGACCATTCCTAGCAGCGGTGAATATATTAATGAAACCACATTTTTAACTTCACCTGATGCCTTAGATACGGCACAATTCAGAATACTGCGGCAAGAAATAGTGAATCTTAGTGTTCTTACAGATGGACTACAAATGCTAGCTTTGAATATGCTAGTGGGTGAACCGCACAAACCGTTTTTCTTTCCTTTATTCGATTTTGTCGCCAATGCCGAGGATAAGACCATCGCCAAAGAACAGTTGATAAAGTTTTTATGTTCAGAGCGCATTACCCAAAGGACTGATGATGATTTGACCTTGGTTATAGCGGCATTAAGAAAGCCCTGAAGGTAAAAACAACGCAGTCACAAGTATTTAGCCCCCTCGTTACAAAAGGAATAAACACGAAAAATCACATCCTGTTCCCTATTTCCCTGACTGTTGACTAATTTTAACCACCATTCTTAAGCACATATTCCACCATGCAGGTACTACGTTGTCTTCCCAAGCAAGAAACTCTCAATCTCACTGTTAGTTTGGGGCGTGGCGGTGAAGCTTGTGTCTATACAGTGCCATCAGATGAAAATTTAGTGGCAAAAATTTATCATAAGCCAATTGATACCTATGCTCAAAAACTTCAGGCCATGATAGCTAATCCCCCCGAAAACCCTACAGCTAATTTGGGGCATATTTCCATCGCTTGGCCACAGGAATTGTTGGAAGCTGTGGATGGTAGCGGTAGTATCATTGGCTTTTTAATGCCGCGCATTCGGGGAATGCGGCCGATTATGGATTTTTACAATCCGGGGAACCGACGTCAAAATTTCCCATTATTTAATTATCAATATTTATTGCGTACTGCTCGCAATCTATCGGCCGCTTTTGCAGCTCTACACGCCAGCCAATACTGCATTGGGGACGTAAATGAATCAAATATTCTGGTGAGTAATACTGCATTAATAACCTTAGTAGATACAGATTCATTTCAAGTACGTGATCCAGAGAAAAATATTGTCTATCGTTGTTCAGTAGGTAAACCGGAGTATACACCTTCAGAATTACAGAATAAAACTTTTGCTGACTATGATCGGGAAAGTCATCATGATTTATTTGGGTTAGCAGTGCTAATATTTCAATTATTAATGGAAGGTACTCACCCATTTTCTGGAATTTTTCAAGGTTTATTTGATCCACCGGGTTATGAAGCCAGAATAGTTGCTGGTCATTTTACTTACAGTCAAAAGCAGAAAGTTCCCTATTTACCTACTCCTATTGCACCTGCTTGGCAGATGCTTCATCCCCGTTTACAGGAACTGTTTGTGCGTTGTTTTGAAGATGGTCACAACAGTCCTCAATTGCGTCCTACTGCTCAAACCTGGTTATCTGCGATCGCAGAGGCTGAGGAGAGTCTTGTCACTTGTTCTCTAAACCCCCAGCATCTTTACCATAATCACCTCAATAAATGTCCTTGGTGTGAACGTGCTTCCCAATTAGGTGGACGTGATCCTTTTCCATCACTGGAGGCGATCGCTTGTGGAGAGCATCTCAAACCACGTTGCAAATCTAAAAAGTACCATCTCCCAATTCCTCGTATACGCAAGCCAGCTATTTCTCCATCTCCTCTACATCATTGGCAACCAATACTTACTGCCAATCTTTCTGCTTATCAAGCAGCTAAAAAACCAAACAAAACAAGGTTTTATACTATTATTTTTTGCTTGTTAGGTTTTGGTTTATTAGGATATCTCGACATAATGATTAAATTCACTCGTCCTTTTATTTCCCAAAATCCTTATACCCAACAATCCTTAATATCTCACTTAGGAAATAATAGTATTCAGACTGACAGTCTCACCTTTATTGATTACTATGACCGGGGTAATGAAGCTTATCAAAAGCGAGACTATGAACAAGCAATCGAAAATTTCACCCAAGGAATTAAAAAAAAATCTACTTTTTCTAAGTTCTATATCAATAGAGGTAATGCCCGCTATAATCTGAACGATTATGAAGGAGCATTAGCAGACTATAACCAGGCGCTAAAAATTAATCCCCAGGAAGTGAAAGCACTAGTCAATAGGGGTAATGCTTATTATATGCTGGCTGATTATAGTAGCGACCCTGAACAAGAATATCAAAAAGCTATCAACAATTTCAACACTGCTATTCACATCAATGTACGTGATACTGAAGCTTATATTAGACGAGGTATTGTGCGTTCTCAAATGGCTAAATATAGCAGTAATTATCAACACGAATACCAGAAATCTATTGCAGATTTTACTGAAGCAATTAAACTCAATACCTCCAAAGCAGAAGCTTATTTTCAGCGTGGTCTTGCCCGTTATCAATTTGCCCAATATAGCAGTAATTATGCTAGAGAATATAAACAGGCAATTGTAGATTTTACCCAAGCAATAAATATCAATCCACGCATGGCTAAAGTTTATCTCAAACGGGGTATGGTTCATTATGAACTAGCACAATACGGTGAAAATACAGTCCAACAAAACCATGCTCAAGCCATTGAAGATTTAGAAAAATCCGCTCAAATTTACCTTGAAGATGAGGATATGGATAACTACCAGCAAGCCCTCAGTAATATTTGTGTTATTGTCTCCAAAAAGTGTGATACTTTATTCCAAAGTTCCACAAGTTTTAACCAAGTTCAACCTTGATATAGTCGGTGACAGATAACAATCAAAAACTTTTTCAGATTTGAGACTATTCTGACCTATTTATAACTCCTACCTCATGGCTAACCCCACACTACCCTATCACGAATAAATCTTTACACTCAACCTTCAATACTTACAAACTACCCCTCTCAAGATACTTAATATTAGTTAGAGGGTATTTAATTTATATTAAATTTATTAATCTTCATTAAATGTATATATGTGAGGTATAACCACTGGTGTTCATAAATTTTTTACTTTTTTACATATAAAATATCTTAAATTTACTAATTCTTGATAATTTTTCAGCAGTTTCCAGTTAAATTATTTCTAGGTTAGTCATAGAGAGAAGTGTATAGAAGTTGATTTTTTATCTAGATTATTCCTCTATTTGTGGTGCATCCTCCTCATCCCTAAAAACTCAAATAATAACCTAAATAAAATAAATCTTTAAGGTGATTGCATGAAAGCAGTGATTTTGGCTGGCGGACTGGGTACACGCCTCAGTGAAGAAACGAGTATCAGGCCGAAGCCGATGGTTGAGATTGGAGGTAAGCCAATTCTCTGGCATATCATGAAGATATATTCGGCTCATGGTATTAATGAATTTATCATCTGTTGCGGGTACAAAGGTTACATCATCAAGGAGTATTTTGCTAACTACTTCTTATATATGTCAGATGTGACTTTTGATATGCGCTTTAACCAGATGAGTATACATTCTGGGTATGCTGAACCCTGGCGAGTTACCTTAGTTAATACAGGTGATAATACCATGACAGGTGGACGTTTAAGAAAAGTCAGAGAACATATTGGTAATGAAACTTTTTGCTTTACTTATGGTGATGGTGTTAGTGATGTAAATATCACTGAACTCATAAAGTTTCATAAAGAACAAAAAACGTTAGCAACATTAAGCGCAGTCCAACCAGTAGGAAGGTTTGGTGCAATTTCCCTAGGACAAGAGCAAACTAGAATTACTAGTTTTAGAGAAAAACCGGAAGGCGACGGTGCGTGGATTAATGGCGGTTATTTTGTGCTTGAACCTGAAGTAATTAACTTCATTACTGATGAATCTACCGTTTGGGAACAAGAGCCATTGGAAAAATTAGCTGATATGGAACAACTTTCAGCTTTTAGACATAATGGGTTTTGGCAACCAATGGATACTTTAAGAGATAAACAATACTTAGAAGGGCTATGGGAAAATGATGAAGCGCCTTGGAAAGTGTGGTAATAAAAATTAGGATTTCTCGAAGTTTCACACTAAAGTCCTAGGGTGATTCAGCCGTGATATATTGGCTAATATCAACAGATTCTCAACATCTGATACACCATACTAATATATGAGTTGCATAAGTGCTGACAATAGTAGATTTTAGAACTTAGATTTTCGATTGGGGAAAAATTACTAATGTATGATTTTACGATTATTGGTGGGGGGATAGTTGGACTTTCTACAGCTATGGCTTTAGGCGATCGCTATCCCCATGCCAAGATTTTAGTCTTAGAAAAAGAAAGTCAATGGGCATTTCACCAAACAGGTAATAATAGCGGCGTAATTCATTCGGGAATTTACTACAAACCAGGCACCTTTAAAGCTCAATTTTGCCGTGAAGGCAGTCGTTCAATGGTTGAATTCTGCCAAAAGCATGATATTGAGCATGACCTTTGTGGTAAAGTGATTGTAGCCACAGAATCACAAGAACTCCCACGTTTAGAGAACCTCTACAAACGAGGTTTAGATAACGGCATAGCACTGCAAAGAATTAGTCCCGAAGAAGTTAAAGAGATTGAGCCTCATGTTAGTTGTGTAGGTGGAATTCGCGTATTATCTACAGGCATTGTTAATTACAAACAAGTTTGTTTAAAATACGCTGAAGTTATTCAAAAACAAGGGGGAGATTTATGCCTCAATACCAAAGTTAACCAAATCTTCCAAAGAGGTAAAAACCAAGTAATTGATACCAGCAAGGGTAATTTTGAAACTAAATTTGTGATCAATTGTGCCGGATTGCATAGTGATCGCATTGCAAAATTAGGTAAAGTAAATCCCCAAGCAAAAATCGTCCCGTTCCGTGGTGAATACTACGAACTCACACCCGCAAAATGCTATCTCGTCAAAACCTTGATTTACCCAGTTCCTAACCCGGACTTTCCCTTTTTGGGTGTTCACTTCACGCGCATGATTGACAATAGCGTTCACGCAGGGCCAAATGCAGTTCTCAGTCTCAAACGCGAAGGTTATAAGAAAACCGATTTTGACCTGAGAGATTTTGCCGAAGTAATCACCTATCCGGGATTCTGGAAACTAGCCGCCAAACACGCTGACGAAGGCATTCAAGAAATTATTCGTTCCTTTAGTAAAGCCGCCTTTGTGAGAAGTTTGCAAAAACTAATTCCCGAAGTTCAAGCAGAAGATTTAGTCCCAACCCATGGAGGAGTTCGCGCCCAAGCATTAATGAATAATGGCTCATTAGTAGACGATTTTTTAATCATCCAAGGTGATAACTCCATTCATGTTTGCAATGCACCCTCTCCCGCAGCTACATCTTCTCTAGAAATTGGTAAAGCGATTGTCACTCAAATATCGCAACAGTCTCATTTACATCGGAACAGTCTCATTTACAAAGCTTAGTAGCCTAAACCAAATTTAGAATGGGAATTTGTGGAAAATTTCATCCGTATTAATCTATGTTAATTTGCGGTTAATTAGTCATGCTCTACATCTGAAACCAAAAGTAACTCCATACCTCAAGATATTTAAAAATCATGAAAATATTAGTCACAGGAACAGAAGGATATCTCGGTTCTTTACTACCTTCTTTATTAATTGCTAAAGGTCACGAAGTGAGCGGACTAGACACAGGTTTTTATAAAGTTGGTTGGCTATATAACGGAACTAACATCACAGCTAAAACCCTCAACAAAGATATTCGCAATATTATTCCTGAAGATTTAGAAGGTGTGGATGCAATAGTTCATATGGCGGAACTTTCTAATGATCCCGCTGGACAATTAGCACCTCACATTACCTATGAAATTAATCATTTAGGTTCTGTTCATCTAGCTAACTTAGCGAAAAGAATGGGGGTACGTCGCTTTCTTTATATGTCTTCTTGCAGTGTTTATGGTGTTGCCAGTGAAGGTGATGTCACAGAAGAATCACCTGTTAATCCGCAAACAGCTTACGCAGAATGCAAAACATTAGTAGAGAGAGATATTAAACCATTAGCTGATGATGATTTCTCTCCTACATTTATGCGAAATGCTACCGCTTTTGGTGCTTCTCCAAGAATGCGATTTGACATTGTTTTAAACAATCTATCTGGTTTAGCATGGACTACCAAAGAAATTAAAATGACCAGTGATGGTACTCCTTGGCGGCCATTAGTTCATGCTTTAGATATTTGTCAAGCTATTATTTGTGCCTTGGAAGCACCAAGAGATATTGTCCACAATCAAGTTTTTAACGTTGGAGATACAGCGAATAACTATCGCGTTAAAGAAATCGCCGAAATCATTGCTGATACTTTCCCTAGTTGTAAATTAACCTTTGGTAATAACGGTTCAGACAATCGTAGCTATCGAGTATCTTTCGAGAAAATCAACACAGTCCTACCCGGATTTAAGTGTGAATGGAATGCTCAAACTGGCGCTAAACAACTATTTGATTTATTCAGTCAAATTGACATGACTGAAGATACTTTCTTGTTTAGAGGATTCACAAGATTAAAGCAGCTAGAGTATCTGATTCGCACTCAACAAATTGATCAAAATTTCTTCTGGGCTAAATGCGATAATGTAGTAGTTTAAGTTTCTGAGTCGAAAAATTTGGTTCGGAAAGCCATCATTTACAAGCTAGTGGAGTACGGCGTAAATAAAGCAACGATTCCAAATCTCTGAAAACTAACGACGTATACATTTTGAGTTTTGTTAGCGTAGCTCTTCTGAAAGAAGCATTTTGAATTCACAGCGTTACTAGTTTTCTCAAGTTCGCCTATGAAATCCAGCAGCATCAAATATGAATAAATTACTTACAGTTGGTATTCCTAGATTCAATCGCGCCACCTTTTTAGAGCAACAACTCTCTTGGTTAGCAAAAGCTATTAAGGGTTTTAAACCTCAATGTGAAATAAATATTTCTGATAATTCTTCCACATATAACACTCAAGAAATCATTAATAAATGGCAGACAATATTTAATCAGACTTCATTTATAACGAATAAAGGTATAAGTAATATTGGTGTAATGGCTAATATAGCTCATTGCTTTAAATCTGCTAGAACTGAATATGTTTGGGTAATTAGTGATGACGCTCGGATTCAAATAAGGACTTTAGGATATGTAATCAACAACCTGAAAACTCATCCAGAATTAGCATTATTAATTTTGGATTTCTCCTGGCTTTATTTAGGAAGTGGTAAACTAGCTCATGAACACTGCTTCACTGTTAAAGATGAAGAAACTGTATCTGGTTGTAAACCTCTGATTGAAAATTATTTACATTAGAACTTTGGTAGTCTGGGTTTTATGACTGCTCAAGTATACAAAACACAAGCAGTTCAATAGGCGTTAAGATCATAGATCTCTAGTGTAAATAACAGAGAATCTCAGGCCTATTGAAATGCATTTTCTGCTGATCAGGGAAGTGTAAAAATTACCACAGATGTTTATTTAGAAAATGCTTGCGGCATCAATTCTGCACCTGGGGAAAAACTACGGTTGAGGATGTATTATTTAGACTTAACCATGATGTATGTAAAACTCATAGAAATAGGCTATAGAGAAATATTTATTTTGCTACAAATTAATTATCGATCACTTTGCAGAAAACGATTTGAGGGTAGTTTTAGGTGCCGTGAGAAGATGGATTTTGACGACAATAAATATTGTCTATCATACTCTACTGAAGTTCAGTAGGTATATGTCGTTGGAGACTTCTTAATCATTCAGTAAAATAACCAATAAACATTTCAGTACAATAACCAATAAATAGGATGAGAATTCAAACAAATAGTAAATTTAAGATATTGACAATTGATCTAATCACCCATGAATAAATTATTGACCATTGCTATTCCTACTTATAATCGGGCAAATTCACTTGAGCGACAATTAGAGTGGCTTTCTAAAGCTATCAAAGGCTATGAATGTGAATGTGAGATATTAGTTTCTGATAATTGTTCGACTGACAACACTCAAGAAATTATCCAGAAATGGCAATATACTCTTAATAATATCACTTTTATATCTAATCGAAATAGTGAAAACTTAGGCGTAATGAGAAATATTATTTATTGCTTAAGTTCGGCAAATACAAAATATGTTTGGACAATTGGCGATGATGATCCCATTCAAGAAAGAGCAGTAAGTTATGTAATAGAGAAAATAAAAAGAATTGAGGATTTATCATTGGTTTTCCTCAATTTCTCTGGTAAAAATAAAATAACTGGTGAAGCAGTTCATCCACCGACAATTTGTGGTAATTGCTGGTTTGATGCTGATACTGAAAATGGTGAGGGTGATGGTAAAGCAATCTTTGAATATTGTTTTACTAAAAGTGTGGGAGCAGTCATTTTTCTCACTGCTACAATATATCGTACTGACTTAGTTAAACGCGCTCTACAAATTTGGCCAAATGCTATCAATAACTGGATATCTTTAGCATATTTAGCGGGTTATTGTGCTGCTAATGGCAAAATAATTGTCACTAAAGATACCTATCTGGAATGTATTATTGGTGTAAGTTATTGGCAAGAAGAGCCAAAATCTGCGCTATTAATGCAATATAAACACATCCCAGAAGTAATTTTAAAGCTGCAAGAGAACGGATATTCCAAGCAATTTTCTGGAAAAATGATGCTGCATAATTTCCGAGAAATTAACTTGAGAGTTTTCTTAGGTGCTTTGAGAAGATGGCCAGTTTCCGCTATTCAAACAGTCGTTCCTTTTTTAGCATTAGTGACTATTTCTGCTTTTGAAATCATGGCTTATCCAGAATTGAAAATTGCAGAATCTCAGCCAATATCTAACCAAATTGTCCGTAGTAATAAAGAATAAGGAAGGAGAAAGCTAGAAGTTCTATGATTATTACCAAGCTTAACGACAAAATAAGTAACCTGACTTCTGAGCTAGGTTATCGAATATCATTATTCAGGCACAGAAAAAATTTACCTGTATTATCTAATTCTGATCAATTAATTGCCAGGACTCTAACAGGGGAAGGTGTTTACATCACTTCTTTAGAGAAGTTAGGATTACCATCAACTGCAGAAATGTTAGATCGTGCTAACAGTTATGCAGCTATGATGAAAAGTCCAACGAATATGCAATCAAGATATGAATTACCCCAAATTTATACAGTTACAGATTTGCCAGAGTTTTTTACTTGGGGAATTGAAGAACGCCTACAAGATATCATCGAAAACTATATAGGATTACCTATAGCCTTTCATGGTGTTCATATGCGGAAAGACTTCCCCAATCAGCAGCAATTACAAACATTGTTGTGGCATAAGGATGCGGAAGACCGACGGATGATTAAAGTCATCATATATTTACATAATGTGACAGAAAGACACGGTGCTTTTGAATATATACCATTACCTGCTAATCTTTTAGACTGGTATAATTATTATCGAGTTGATTATGCACTCTGGAAGTCTAACTTTTTAGGAATTAACGATCAACAAATGATCAATTTTATTCCTAAATCAGCTTGGAAATACTGTCCAGGCAAAGCGGGAACTGTGATTTTTGTAGATCCTAGAAATGTTTTACATCATGGTACTGTAAGATCCGAAGCACGCTCAACACTATTTTTTATCTACACATCGAATTCACCAAAGCGTCCAGAACTTTGTACTCAATACAATGATTATACTTTCATCAGACCCAAAAAACAATAAATCCCTGAGAGCATAGGAAATGGTTAGTAAATTATATATGGTAATTCAATCCTTACCATTTCTAGTGCTTACGGATAATTAGTCATTGTAAACGTAATTTTGTAAGCATTTAGCTAATTCCTAACGGCACGCTACGCGAACAGCCATCAGCAGTCAACTCTTTCAGGCTAACACCAAAAATACTATTTGATAGTTAACCAAAGTCTCAACCATTATGACTCCTGAACTCTTATGTAATTTTCTGCTACCTGTTACTTAGAAAACTATGATTTTTACGAAAACTGAACTCCCTGGTGCTTTTATTATTGACTTAGAAGAAAAACCAGATCAGCGTGGTTTCTTTGCTCGGACTTTTTGTGCTCAGGAATTTGCTAACCATGGCTTAAAGCCGACGGTTGCTCAATGTAACCTTTCTTTTAATCATATAAAAGGTACATTGCGAGGAATGCATTACCAACTTCTACCAGCGGCAGAAACTAAATTAGTTCGTTGTACTCAAGGAGCTATTTATGATGTAATTGTGGATATGCGTCCTGAGTTTCCAACTTATCTGTCGCATATTGGTCTAGAACTAAGTGCGGAAAACCGCCGGGCTTTATATGTACCGGAAATGTTTGCTCACGGTTATCAAGCTTTAACAGATGGGGCTGAAGTTGTGTATCAAGTGGGTGAATTTTACACTCCTGGTTATGAGCGTGGTTTGCGTTATGATGATCCACTTTTAGAAATTTCTTGGCCTTTGGCTGCAACTGAAATGTCTGATAAAGACCGGAATTGGCCTTTACTAGAATCTATTTTAATAGGAGTTTAATGATGATTATTATAGATAAAGCCTTACAAGCCCGTGCGGCATTAGGTAAACCTATAAAAGTAGCAATGATTGGTGCTGGTTTTATGGGTCGCGGTATTGCTAATCAAATTGCCAATTCTGTTCCTGGGATGGAGTTGGTTGCTATTTCTAACCGTCACATTGATTCAGCTAAACGAGCTTATTCAGAAGCAGGAATTGAGGATGTTCAGGTTGTTTCTAGTGTAGTTGATTTAGAAGATGCACTGATTCAAGGTAAATATGCAATCACTGAAGATGCTATGTTGCTGTGTGAAGCTGATGGCATAGATGCAATCATTGAAGTGACAGGAACAATTGAATATGCTGCTCATTTGGTGATGAGAGCGATCGCTCATAAAAAGCATATCATTTTAATGAATGCAGAACTCGATGGTACTATTGGCCCCATCCTCAAACTGCATGCTGAGCGGGCTGGAGTCATCCTCACAGCTTGCGATGGCGACCAACCAGGGGTAGAAATGAACCTCTACCGCTTCGTTAAAAGTATCGGTTTAACCCCCCTATTGTGTGGCAACATCAAAGGCTTACAAGACCCCTATCGCAACCCCACCACCCAAGCTAGTTTTGCTCAACATTGGGGTCAAAATCCCGCAATGGTGACAAGCTTTGCTGATGGAACAAAAATTTCTTTTGAGCAAGCAATAGTTGCTAATGCTACAGGGATGAAGGTAGCAAAACGAGGAATGTTGGGATATGATTACACAGGTCATGTTGATGAAATGACCAAAATGTATGATGTTGACCAACTCAAAGAATTAGGTGGCATCGTTGATTATGTAGTTGGCACGAAACCAGGCCCAGGAGTGTTTGTCTTTGCCACCCACGACGACCCCAAACAACGCCATTATCTCAACCTCTATAAACTCGGTGAAGGACCCCTGTACAGCTTCTACACCCCCTATCACCTCTGCCATTTTGAAGTTCCTCTATCAGTAGCCCGTGCAGTCCTCTTCCATGATGCTGTTCTCTCACCCATAGCAGGCCCCATTATCGATGTCGTCGCTACTGCCAAAATTGACCTCAAAGCCGGAGAAACTCTTGATGGCATCGGTTATTACATGACCTATGGACAATGCGAAAACTCAGAAATTGTCCACCAAGAAAATTTACTACCAATGGGAATAGCAGAAGGATGTACTTTGAAGCGTGATATTTCTAAAGATCAAGTCCTCACCTACGACTGTGTAGAATTGCCTGAAGGTAGACTTTGTGACAAACTCCGTGCTGAACAACTAACTTATTTTGTACCAGTAAAAACCTTGGTACTTGCAAAATAGTTTTCATACCGCAATAGGTTCATAACCTGGAATTAGTAAATTGATTTGGGGAAAGGTTTTCTCTTCACCTTTTCCCCTTTACTTGATCCGAAGCCTAATTTTGCTTATTTTGAGCAAATACTTAAAATATTTCCTGATATTCTTATTCAACCGTTGATTGTTATTAACAGGTAGTAGAAATTTCTAGTTGATAGTATTGACTTAGGGTTTATCTATATTAAATTAAGTAAACTATTAGCATTGGTAATTTACCTTACTAAATTCAATTTTCAGATAAGTAAATATTCCATTTTTTTATATGTTGCAAGGGTATTATCCCAAATTTCAAATACATACAACCACCTCAGGATGGGTTTAGTACAGAAGGTAGACTGGTATAAACATATCTGTACATACTTGCTAGTCAACCCAGAATTTAATCAATATTGCAATATAAGGCATCATCCATGAAAATTGCTCTCGTCCATGATTACTTAACCCAGCGCGGTGGGGCAGAGCGTGTGTTTGAATTGCTTTCTAAACGCTACCCCGAAGCTGATATTTTCACATCTTTATATGATCAGCAAAAAAGTATTGATTTCGGTGAGCGTATAGTTAACACAACTTTTTTACAAAAGATTCCCGGTGCAGCCAAGTATTTCCGCCTGATGGCTCCTCTCTACTTTCCTGCCTTTCGGACGTTGAATCTCCAACACTATGATTTAATTATCAGCAGTAGTACTAGTTTTGCTAAATCAGTCAGAAAAAAACCACAAGCACGCCATATTTGTTTCTGCCATAATGTTACCCGGTTCTTATGGGATACA
This sequence comes from Azolla filiculoides, assembly GCA_910574055.2. NCBI lineage: Eukaryota > Viridiplantae > Streptophyta > Polypodiopsida > Salviniales > Salviniaceae > Azolla > Azolla filiculoides. The sequence goes on from CAJTBH020000055.1 coordinate 24,513, forward strand.
GAGACTTATTTACGGGAGTATGGAGACTATCGCTATTTTGCTCCCTTAATTGAAAAAGTCTTTCAAATGATGAGAAATGTAGACCTGAAATATTCCCAAGAACCAGACCTCTACATTGCTAACTCTAGTGTTGTTGGCCATCGTATTCGGAAAATTTATGGTAAACAGGCAATTGTGATTAACTATCCAATTGATACCAAGAATTTTGTTTTTTCTGATACAAAAGATGAATACTACTTGGCATCTGCCCGGATGATAAGTTATAAACGTCTTGATATAATAGTTGAGGCTTTTAACTGGTTAGGGTGGCATTTATTAATATCAGGTGAGGGACCCGAACTAGAACGGTTAAAATCGAAAGCATTAGGTAATATCCAATTCCTAGGTCACGTTAGTGATGGACAACGCAAAGACTTATTTTCTAGAGCTAAGTCCATTATTGTCGCAGCCTTAGAAGACTATGGATTGGTTCCAGTGGAAGCTAATGCTAGTGGGACTCCAGTAATAGCCTATGGTGCTGGTGGGGTATTAGATACTCAGATACCTGGTAAAACAGGAGTTCTTTTTAAAAGACAAACACCCGATTCTCTACAAACAGCATTATTAGAGGCTAGAGGAATATCTTGGAATTACGAGAATATTCGTAATCATGCCGTAAATAATTTTTCTGAACAAGCATTTTTTAGTAAAGTTGAGCAAATTCTTGTTCAAGTTTCTGGTGTGCATCACACATTCATTTAACTTGTCATCAAAAACCCTTGAAAAAAACTGGCATTCCAATATTACTCTGTTAATAACCTGAATTTTATCAGTTGTGTTGGGGAAAGAGCAAAGGTTTTTTATTTTCCCCTTACCCCCTCAGATTTTTTCCTTAACAGAGAAGTATTGACAAGCTATATATAGCGTCTCGCACAACAAGGATAAGGATAATTAAAGTGGTTCAAACTAGTCTAAATCCCCATATAAGTTCAGCAGCTGATACAGAAACAGGTTATGGACAAATGTTTACTGTATTTGTCAGAAGATTTCCCTGGTTTTTATTAGTATTCCTGAGTTCTACTGCTCTTGCCTGCATCATTACTTTAAAGACAAAGCCCAGTTTCAAAAGTACGATGCAACTGTTAGTAGAACCTAACTATCAAGGTAAAAAACAAGGATCAGATACAGCAGAAAGTCAGTTTACAGACTCTAACGTTGTCATAGACACGGCAACACAGCTTAATTTGATGCAAAGTTCTGGACTGATTCAAAAAGCAGTTAATAAACTCAAGTTAGAAGATCCAAGTATTACTGTAGAGGAAGTAAAGAGATCCTTAGTCTTAACCCAAATCAGGACTAAAGAGGATAATGTTGTCACCAAAATTTTCCAAGTTGACTATACCGATGGCAATCCAGAAAGAACACAAAAAGTTCTAACTGCTATTCGACGAGTCTATGTGGATTATAACAAACAACAACAGGATTTACGGTTACAAAAAGGTCTGCAAGTTATTAGAGAGCAGTTGCGAAAAGCTAGTGACGAAGTGAATGCTTCTGAAACCAATCTCCAACGATTTCGCAGAAACCAAAATTTAATTGATCCAGAATTACAAGCCAAAGCGATTGAAGAATCTTTAACTTCTATTCAGAGAGAAAGACAAACAACTCGTTCTCAATATCAAGAAGCTTTAGCAAAGCAAAAGTCTTTGCAGCAACAACTTAATCGTTCTCCTCAAAATGCATTGGTTTCTTCTCGTTTGAGTCAGTCTATACGCTATCAGGGCTTACTGAATGAAATTCAGAAAACAGAACTAGCTTTAGCACAGGAACGCTTACGTTTTACGGATGATACTCCCAACGTACAGAAGCTAACTGAACAACTCCAGAGTCAAAAGGAACTTTTGCAAAAAGAAGTCAGCAGAACTTTAGGTAGACAATCCACCAGTGTATTCAGTTTTGGAGAAAATCTTCTCGAACAAGGACAACTTGGGGAAATTGACCTAAATTTGACTGGGGAATTAGTAGAAAATCAGACTAACATAGTTGCATTAAGTGCGCGTGATCAAACTTTAGCAGCAAAAGAGAATGAACTGCGATCACAACTCAAACGTTTTCCCTCTCTCTTAGCTTATTACAACCGTATCCTTCCCCAATTACAATTTAGTCGAGAAAGAATGGAGCAATTGTTGAGAGCAGAACAGCAGTTGCGGCAGGAACTATCCAAAGGTGGATTTAATTGGGAAGTAGTAGAAGAACCACAACTAGGTATAAAACTAGGTCCCAATCTCCAGCAGAACCTCTTATTAGGTGCCGTAGTAGGATTAATGTTAGGTGGTATTGCCGCCTTTATTCGAGAAACATCTGATGACTCTGTACATACTACTGCTGAATTAGAAAAACAAATTACCCTACCATTATTGGGCACAACTCCCAAATTGCCACCAGCAAAACCCAAAGAGTCAATCATCAAATTACCATTTGGTAAACCAGAAGTTCTTGCCCCTTGGACAATTCAAGTTTTACAATCACCACCCCGTTGGGAATCACTGGATCTCATTTATAAAAACATAGAACTCCTCAATAGCGTCACTGATTTAAAATCATTGATGGTGACATCAGCATTACCAGATGATGGTAAATCAGCTTTGACATTAGGTTTAGCTATGAGTGCAGCGAGATTACATAAAAAGGTACTGCTCATAGATGCCAACCTTCGAGACCCCAGCTTACACAAACAACTTAACCTTCCTAATGAACAAGGTTTATCCACCCTATTAGCCAGTGATGCTACCCTTCCTAATCAGATTGGGCTTCAATACTCAGGTTCATCTTATATCGACATTTTAACTGCTGGCCCCATACCTGTAGATCCTGCTCATCTTTTGAGTTCTCCACGGATGATGGAATTGATGGCTGCATTTGAAGAAAACTATGATTTAGTCCTCATAGATGCTCCCTCAGTTATCGGTATGGTAGATGCTATACTCACAGCCTCATCTTGTCGGAGTGTAGTCATGGTAGCAAGCATTGGTAAAGTAACACGCAATAATTTAGCTCAAGCTACAGCAATGTTGAGCAAGTTAAATCTCATTGGAGTTGTAGCCAATGGAGTATCTAACTCTGATAGCACTTATGTACCTTATGCCAAACAATCACAATTAATATTACAAGAAGTTATGGAAAAATAGCTAAATGATTTCTACTGACTATACTTGTTGGTTAAAGGTAAACCGTGAAATAAGTTAACAGTTAGCAGAAAAACTAGTACAGTACAGTGTCAATAAAGTAACGATTCCAAATCTCTAAAAGGCTCATGGCGTATACATTTTAAATTCTGTTGGCGCATCCTGCGGGAAGCACTATTTTGTTAGCGTAGCTCCTCTAAAAGAAGCATTTTTAATTCACGGCGGTACTAATTTTTTTGTAGGTTGGGTAGAACGATGGTGAAACTCAACAAATCCTTGTAAATCAGGACTTGCGTAAGGTTTATAAATTTTGGGTGATGTCTACGGGACACTGCATGAATAGGAAGTGTCCCGTAAGGATACGTTCCAAGCAACCTCATTTCATTTTTTGCACTTAACCGATACTGATGAGGAAAACATCGAAGTTCATCAGATTTTTATATTAGTTTCCAAGAAATCTAGATATTTAAAGATTTAATCAAGAATTTAGTAGCAGGATAAGTTATTTCTGTCCGTTCCTATATTCTAGAGATTAAGGACAAAACTAAATTGTTCGAAATTAAGAGCAGACATGTTTTGCAATAGATCCTGAAAGTAGATTGATGTAGCGGTAATCTGAAGGGATGATTGACCTCTACATATCCCTAACAGAAATACCAACTTTCCTAACTCTCCATTTATCTTAGTTGCCGTTTGCTTAACTCCTATTGTTTCTTTCTGTACATCTTCACACCTACAGAAATCTGCAAATCTAAACTCTTACTTACCGCTTCAGTAATTTTATACTGCACAAATCTCAAGACCTATGACAACTTCAATAGTTCCCAAGTTACAAGCTCAAACTACTATAGCCCAGTCTCGCGAAAATTATCACATCCAATACTGTACACTTCAATGGCGTAGAGGTCAGCTACTGGTAAAGCCTCCTAGTGATTTGAAACAACCTTATTTACCTTCACTATATAACGAACAATTATTAGTGGAGTGTTTAAAACATTCCCCAGTTAATTTAGTAACTATAGATCCTAAACTAGGTGATGCTGCGCTGCGATTTTGGGCGGATGCTTGTCACCAAGCTAATAAGCCTATATTCCTATCTATCCCTTTTAAAAATCAACTTCCCAAATTAAGTAACCAAGTATTGAGATTAACACAACGGGTAATCAACTGGATTTTAGCATTAACTTTACTGCTATTAATTAGTCCTTTAATCCTGGGATTAATTGTCATCATGCGTCTTCAATCATCAGATATACTCTTTGCTTATGAATGGCGGATTGGTGAAAAAGGTAAACTATTTCGAGCTATCGAATTTTGCACAACTAGAAAAAACCATAGCACGCTATTAGGATTATGGATGCGTAAATATGGCCTAGATAAATTACCTAAATTATTGAATGTCATCCGTGGTGAGATTAGTTTAATCGGATACCATTATTGGTGTTTAGAAGAAGCAGTTAAACTAAGTTTAGAGAAAGAAGCAGAACAATCAGATCCATTACCAGACGTGATCAACTCATGGCAAATAGAAACTAAATACAACCCAGTTAGACTTTCATAAAGTCATCACTAAAGAAACTAGGAAAGTCATTGATTCTTTCATCCTATTACAGTACGGCGTAAATCAACCAAGGATTCCAAATCACTGAAAAGCTCACGCCGTATTCATTTTGAATTTTGTCGGTGCAGCCTGCTGGAACCACTATTTTGTTAGGGTAGCTCTTGTGGAAGAACCATTTTGAGTTCACGGCGGTAGTAGTATATTTTTTATTCCCATGAGGATTATTTCCTGTTTTCATATTTAAACCCTGGAAGTATATACGTAATTTAAAATATAGAATCGTGATGGATACAGCAATTTGTACAGTATTTGAAAAAGACTATCACTATGGTGTAGGAGCTTTAGTGAATTCTTTATATCACCACGGTTTTCGAGGCATATTTTGGGCAGGATATCGTGGTAATTTGCCACCTTGGGCTAAGTCTCTGCAAGCAGGAAATGGTTATCAAGAATTACCTATAGCTGAAGGGTGTGCAGTACGGTTTATAAAACTAGAAACTCGTAAACATTTAGGTTTTTACAAGCCTGATTTCATGTCTCAACTATGGGAAAATTATTGCCCAAATATTGAGGTATTGTTTTATTTCGATCCTGATATTGTAAATAAATGTAGTTGGAACTTCTACGAACATTGGGTGAGCAGAGGAATTGCTATTTGCGGCGATTCTTGGTATCTTGTTCCTGCTAATCATCCGAAACGTTTAGCATGGAAAGAATTTGCAGAAAATAACGGTTTTGTTTGTGAACGTAAATTAGATTATCACTACAATAGCGGGTTCATTGGTGTCCCTAAAAAATACAAATCTATCCTCACCCTTTGGCAAAAATTAGAAGAGGTGGCTGAAATGTCAGGATATGCAGATTTAGAGCATCTTTATGGGGATAAGACTTTCCATCAATATCCCTATCTTTATGGAGATCAGACTTATCTAAACTTAGTATTAATGCTGAATAATTATCCTTTAAGTACCGTTGGACCTGATGGTATGGATTTTCTTCCTGGTGGTACTATTATGTCTCACGCCACTGTACCAAATATTAAACCTTGGCGCAAGCAAATAATCATCAGTGCTTTACAAGGTAGTTCTCCAACTATAACTGATAAATTGTATTGGCGGCATAGCCAAACACCAATTCAATTATATTCAACGGCAAAATTACTATGGCAACAAGTTGAAATTCTCTTTGGCTCTGCTATTGGGCGTTTTATTCGTCGTGCTCCCATGTAAGTAGATTAATTATATTTTGACTATAGTTTTGGCGCTGAATTCTGAAAGAAATCATTCCCAATTTTATGTATCTAAAATTACCGACATCAACATTAAAAATTCTACAAGCTACGAACTTTTGGCAGAATAATTATTTAATATTACGAGAGTTTAAACACTTTCGGATTATAGCCTCTTTAGCTATAGTTTTTTCAGCTTTTGCTGCTAGTTGTGAGGGATTTGGCTTAGGTTTTCTACTAGTATTTCTGCAAAGTTTAACTACTCCTGGTGCTGAACCTCTGAAAACAGGAATTGAGTGGTTTGATATTTTTATCTTAGGAATTAACGCTTCAGCAAATGAACGATTATATCGCGTTTCAGCGTTAATCATCATTACAACCTGTATGCGTGCATCTTTTAACTATCTAGGACAGCTTTGCATCCAGTTTAGTGAAATAAATTTAATAGATAATCTACGTAGAAGAATTTTTGGGCAATTAGCAGCTCAAAGTCTTAGTTATTTTGGCAAGAAAAATTCTGGAGAGTTGATTAATACTCTCACCAATGAAATGGAGAGAATTAGGCAGATTTTCGGAGGCATGGCTTTTTTAGTCACAAAAACCTTAACACTAGTTGTTTATTCAATTTCATTATTTGTGTTTTCATGGCAACTTTCCATAGTTTCCGTTTTATTATTCAGTCTTTTAGCAGTAGGACTATCAACACTAAATAAACAAATTAGAGAACGTAGTTTTGCTATTACCAAAGCTAATGATCATTTTACTTCAAGGGCGCTAGAGTTTATCGAAGGTATCCGCACAGTTCATGCTTGTTCTACTCAAGAATTTGAACAACAGCGATATTATCAGGCCAGTGGCAATATCGTTAAGACTTGGAAGAGTGTTTATTGGATTTCTCTGCTAGTTAAACCTCTAGCTGAAAGCCTATCTACTATGATTCTGATCTCAATGATCATTATGGCTCTAGTGACAGGATTCATGAAGATTTCTTCATTATTAACCTTCTTCTTTATACTATTTCGTCTTGTGCCAATGACTCAAGATTTGAATGGAGTAATAGCTTTTTTAAGTACCCAAGCCGGAGCAGTAGAAAATCTCAAAGATATCCTAAAAACAGATGATAAAACTTACTTTGAAAACGGTCATCTTGAATTTTTGGGATTACAACGGGCCATAGAAATAATAGCTCTAAATTTTAGTTATGAACCGCATAAACTTGTACTCAAAGATATCACGTTGACCATTGAAAAAGGCAAAATGGTCGCCTTAGTGGGTGCATCTGGTGGTGGTAAAAGTACCCTAGCAGATTTAATAGCCAGATTTTACGAGCCAATAGATGGAAAAATTCTGATCGATGGACTGAATTTGCGAGAATTAGAAATTGATTCACTGCGTCGTAAAATGGCGATAGTTAGTCAAAAAACATTTATTTTCAACACTTCTATTCGCAACAACATTGCCTATGGGACACCAAAAGCAACTGAGGCAGAAATTGTAGAAGCCGCACGGCTGGCAAATGCTCTAGAATTTATCACAAAATTACCTCAAGGTTTGGATACAATTGTCGGTGCTGATGGGATTGAATTATCTGGAGGACAACAACAACGAATTGCGATTGCTCGTGCTTTGGTAAGAAATCCAGACATTTTGATTTTAGATGAACCAACCAGTGCTTTAGATGCAATTACAGAGCAGGTCATTCAAGAGTTGTTAGAAAAGTTCACTGTCGGTCGTACAGTAATTGTTATTGCCCATCGATTTTCCACAATTGCTAAAGCAGATAAAGTGGTAGTGATTGAACAAGGAACAATTGTCGAACAGGGAGCATACCAAAGCCTACTAGAACAACGTGGTAAATTTTGGAAATATTATCAAATTCAAAATGAAGTGAGATAGGTACAGTAATTAAGCTATTAAACCTTTTATTTGTATATTTAATTAGGCAAGGGAGCAGCATAAATAAACTATAATTTGTTAAATAAGTTCGGTTTTATGTCAAGAAACATTAAGGATATGATTAACAATCTTCCAGCTAAATTTAATGGGAAAGTATATTTCTTCTGTGATCCTAGAGAAGAAACTAAGCCAGAATATAAGTTCCAACATCTATTGATTTGTTTGGCAGAAGGGTTTCGGGAGCTGGGAATATCTTTGTTTTCCAATGTCAACTACTGGCAGGAATCAACACAAGAGAATAAATATCTTTTTAATCATCAACCAGATATCACACCTGATGATTGTTCTATTGTGGTATTAACTAATAATTGGTTTCATATTAATTATCCTTTACCAGATAATTTATCTCATCCCAATCGTCCGTATACAACTGTGTATTTAGATGGGGAGGATAGTGACAAAACCTACATAGAAAGACCGGAATTTAGACAATTTGATTTTATTCTTCGCAATCATTACAATAATAAACTCAAATATGCTAAGAATTTTTATCCCTGGGCTTATGGTTTGAGTAATCGGATTTTACAGGAACTGAAAGAAGTTCCCAACTCTTATGAGCGAAAAAACCAAATTCTGATTAATTTTAGGCATTGGAAAAAAGGTCATCCCGTTAGAAATTTTAGTGCTAGTACCTTCATCCCTCACATTAAAAATATGCTACAGGTAGATAATAGTATTGAGCATCCAGATGACCATTCAACTGATCCATATCATGAATTGCAATGGTTACAAACAGGTAAACGCCATTATCCAAGTTATTATAACCGACTCAAAAATTCCATGGCTTGTGCTTGTTTTGGCGGCTTTTTTGTTCCTGCTTGGCCTAATGATCCAGGTATGTTAATGAATCGGATTGGGAAGAATCTTCTGAGTAATCTGAGATTGAAATCTAACACGGTTGTACAGTGGGATAGTTGGCGATTTTGGGAGTCATTGGCAGCTGGCTGTACTACTTTTCATTTGGATTTTGAGAAATATGGGCTTTCTCTTCCTGTGATGCCTGAAAATTGGCGGCATTATATTGGCATAGACTTAGATAATGTACAAGGAACTATTAATAGAATAGCTGATGAACCAAAAATTTTAGAAAAAATTGGTGTACAAGGAAGGCAGTGGGCAATTGAAAATTATAGTCCAGTCCCGACTGCATTACGGTTTTTAGAGACAATTTACCAACAGCCAATAACTAGCACAACTCAAGTATCAACCTTGACAAACATCTGAATAAATTATTATTTTCTGGAGTTGATTGGTTATCAATTAGCATTTTAAATATAACCATTTTATACTTGGAATTTATATGTAATTATCAGTAACATTCCAATTTTGCTAAGAAAATCAACAGACTAACTCACAAGCCATTTAAAGCGCTCTTTACTTTGCGGTTTGTTTATTTCATGCCTTCGATAAGTTGTAAGGTCAGATGGAAATAAACTTAAATATCTGGGGAAATAAACTTAAATATCTGGGATAGTTTCTATTTATCTGTATGGCTCTACCGTTAATTTATATTCTTTACTTTTGGAAGTATACCGAGTTGAAATTATGACTATTAATTCTGAATTACTAGAACCACTAGTTAGCGTGATTATTCCTACTTATAACAGACCACAATATCTAGAACAAGCTATTTCTAGTGCTTTTAAACAGACCTATCAAAATATTGAAATTATTGTTTCTGATAATTTTAGTCCTGAAGATCCTCAAAATTTAGTTGCATCTTTTGGGGACTCCCGCATTAAGTTTTGGCGACATACAGAAAATGTGGGAATGCTAACTAATCAGATGAATGCCTTTAAGATGGCACAGGGTAAATATGTAGCTAGTCTTCACGATGATGATATCTGGAATCAAGATTTTCTAGCTAAACTCATACCACCATTAGAGGCAAATTCTAACTTAATTCTAGCTTTTTGTGACCAATATATTATTGATGCTCAAGGTCAAATTAATGTTGCTGCTACGGAAGGAAATTCACGCAGTTATAAGCGTGATCGAATCACTTCAGGAATTCATGAGGATTTTCAGAAAATTGCCTTAGTTGATAAAAGTATCCCTACTGCCGCAGCTTGTGTAATTCGTAATGGTTTGATTGATTGGGATAGTATTCCTGCAGAAATTGGGGGAATGTGGGATTTATATTTAAGTTACCTGTGTTATATATCAGGATATGCTGTTTATTATTATCCAGAAAAGTTGACCTATTATCGTGAGCATGAGCAAACTGATACTATGCTCAGTGGTAGACGTAATGTACAGGCAAAAATTCGCAAGGCTGAAAGTGAAATATTCTGTTATAAAGTTTTTATGAAAGATGTCCGTTTACAGGAGTATTATTCACACTTTAAAAAATTATGGTTAGAAGCTAATACAACCTTAGGCATTGGGTTGTTACTAGATAATAAAACGAAAGCAGCACGTTCTTATTTTTGGCAAGCTTTGAATGAGCAAAAATTTAATTTGCGGACTTTAACAGCACTTACTCTCAGTTTCACACCTCAGATCATAACTAATAAGTTACTGAGTGTTTACTAAATATTGTATTCATTTTTATCTGAAATTGATTTATAAAATTGAGAGGTGAGCAATGAGAATTTGCATTGTTACCCATAAAATCCGAAAAGGTGATGGTCAAGGACGAGTCAATTATGAAGTAGCTATGGAAGCACTCCGTCGTGGTCATAATTTGACATTATTGTCGAGTGAAATAGCACCTGAATTAGAACATAATACTGCAGTAAATTGGGTTTCCATTTCTGTTGATGGATATCCGAGTGAATTTGTTCGCAATTTTGTATTTGCTAAAAAAAGCGGTGATTGGTTACGTAAACATCGGGGCGAAGTTGATTTAATTAAAGCCAATGGTGCGATTACCATGGGCGCTACTGATGTCAATGCTGTGCATTTCGTCCATAGTTCTTGGTGGAAATCGCCTGTACATATTGCTCGTCAACGACGAGATTTATATGGTTTATATCAGTGGCTCTACACTGCTATTAATGCTTATTGGGAAAAAGAAGCTTTTCGCCAAACTAAAGTTGTTATCGCTATATCTACAAAAGTAGCTGAAGAATTAGTTAATATTGGCGTACCCCGTGCTAATATTCGTGTGATTGTGAATGGAGTTGATTTACAAGAATTTTCCCCTGGTGCGAGTTCTCGCCAAAAGTTGGGGATACGTGAAAATGTGACGTTGGCATTGTTTGCTGGAGATATTCGCATTTCTCGCAAAAACTTAGATACTGTACTTCATGCCTTAGTAAAAGTTCCTAGTTTACATTTAGCAGTTGTTGGTGAAACCAAAGATAGCCCCTATCCAGAAATGGTTGCGGACTTAAAATTAACTGAACGGGTACATTTTTTAGGTTATCGCCGTGATATGCCGCAAATTCAACAGGCATCAGATTTATTTGTTTTTCCTTCCCGTTATGAACCTTTTGGGTTAGTAGTAATTGAAGCGATGGCTTCAGGTTTACCTGTGATTACTGCTAAAACCACTGGTGCAGCTGATTTAGTAACACCAGCTTGTGGAATTGTTTTACCCGATTGTGATGATATTGATACTTTAGCCAATGCTTTGAAATTATTAAGTAGCGATCGCACACTACGTCAACAAATGGGTAAAGTCGCTCGTACTATTGCTGAACAACATAGCTGGGTAACTATGGCACAAACCTATTTAGATTTATTTGAAGAGTTAATGAAACATGAGGAATACAGTTCTTATCCCCACCTATCGCCGTCCTCAAGACTTGTTACACTGCCTTTCCGCACTGCAAGCCCAAACTAAACCAGTTAATCAGGCTATTATCGTAGTTCGAGATACAGATACAGAAACTTGGCAATTCTTGAACCTATTTTCTCCCCACAACCTACCTTTACAAACTGTCACAGTCACACAACCTGGAGTCGTCGCAGCCCTCAATGCCGGACTAGCAGAAGTAACAGGAGACATAGTTTCCATCACTGATGATGATGCCGCACCTCATCCTGATTGGTTGCAAAAAATCACTGCTCATTTTCAAAACGATGGTTGCATAGGTGGTGTTGGTGGCCGTGATTGGGTACACCGGGGTGAAAAGATAGAAGATAGTTCATGTTCAATAGTAGGACGCTTACAGTGGTTTGGGCGTGTAATTGGCAACCATCATCTTGGAGTAGGCGGACCCCGTGAAGTGGATGTTCTCAAAGGTGTAAATATGAGTTTTCGTACACAGGCAATCGGCAAATTGCAATTTGATCAAAGAATGCGAGGAACTGGCGCACAAGTACACTTTGAAATGGCATTTACCTTTGCACTACAACGATCAGGTTGGAAAATCATTTACGATCCCAGCGTGGCCGTAGATCACTACCCAGCCCAACGTTTTGATGAAGACCAACGTCAAAACTTTAATGAAATTGCCTGTACTAACTTAGTCCACAATGAAACAGTAGTTTTATTAGAACATCTGTCTCCATTACGCCGAATCGCCTTTTTATTCTGGGCAATATTAGTAGGAACAAGAGACTGTTTAGGCTTCGTCCAATGGCTGAGACTTTTCCCCAGTCAAGGCAAAATTGTTAATAAAAAATTGCAAGCATCTTTGCGTGGGCGATGGCAAGGATGGCAAACAAATCAGTTCAAAATACAAAATTAGAAATCTAAAATTAAATAAACTTCTTGCCTTCTGTCAAGTCAATTTTGGATTGACAACTTTAAATTTTAGATCATTCAATCCGAAATCCCAAATTCAAACTTGTATGTTTTCCAAACAGATACTTCCTAATAGTTTTTCACAATCAACCTTTTCTCCACAAGATCGATCTGCACAAAGTTGGATAGTTATTTTCAGCTTCCTATTACTCATCGCAACTTACTACTTTGGTGGTGCAGCGAGCTTATTGCGGATAGTTTTTCCTGCCACATCTTTATTAGTAGCCATATTTTTATACTTGCGTCATCCCATTCTTTACATCGGCTTTACTTGGTGGATTTGGTTTCTCACACCTTTACTCACTCGTTTAGTTGATTATCAGGTTGGTTGGGATCCCACCCGTCAAATGCTCATAGCCCCATATTTAGTGGTATTTGTCACCATTGCCACGTTGCTCAAATACCTACCTAATGCCATCCGTCAAGGTGGTTTGCCTTTTATCTTGGGTGTTATTGGCGTATCCTATGGTGGTTTAGTAGGGTTGATTTTTAATCAACCAGTTCCAGTCATACGCGGTTTTTTAGACTGGTTGAGTCCCATTATTTTCGCTTTTCATTTATTTATGAATTGGCGAGATTACCCTAGCTATCGCCAACACTTTCAGCGTGTATTTATCTGGTGCGTTTTAATTACAGGAGCTTATGGTGTATATCAATTTGTAGCTGCTCCTGAATGGGATCAATTTTGGTTGACAGAATCAAAAATGTTCACCAGCGCTGGTAATCCTGTAGCATTTGGGATGCGGGTTTGGAGTACATTGCACTCACCAGGGCCATTTGGTACCGTGATGCAAACGGGGTTGCTGTTATTATTTACCAGTACAGGTGCATTAATTTTCCCTGCCTCAGCGGTTGGTTATCTATCGTTTTTACTTTCACAAGTACGTACTAGTTGGGGTGGGTGGTTATTAGGAATCATCCTTATTTTTGGTTCAGTGAAAACCAAAATTCAACTGCGCTTAATTACGATCATTTTAGTCATGGCTATGTGTGTCTTACCATTAGTGACTATTGAACCTATTTCCAAAGTTGTGACTACTCGTTTAGAAAGTTTTTCCAACTTGGAAAAAGATGGTAGCTTTAAGGACAGATCAGAAACTTATGATCGGAATCTCAATTTAGCCCTAACTACTGTTCTCGGTAACGGTTTAGGAAATATTTGGAAGGTCAATGAAAAAACTGGACAAATAGAAGTTATCGTCATTGACAGTGGTATTTTAGATATGTTTTTTACTTTGGGTTGGTTCGGTGCTATACCTTATATTACTGGGTTAGTCTTGATGCTGGTCAGTGTGAGCAGGTATACCGAAGGTCGCTTTGATAGTTTTGTCAGTGCTGCTCGTGCTATTAGTATCAGTTCCTGCGCTCAGTTAATTATCTATAGCGGGATGTTGAGTGTGGCAGGTATGATTATGTGGGGATTTTTGGCTATGGCTATGGCAGCACATAAATACTATCAGCATCAAGGAATGAAAATGTAGCTTATATTGCCGTCCTCAATTTTTAGTGAACAACAAGATTCCCGGTTTCTTCAAGAAGTCGGGAATTTGATCCTTGTCAATTTCTAATTTTTATCAAAGTTTTGTCTAGATGAGGTAATTATGAATCCAATCAATCGATTGGCAATTGTGGGAGGAATTCATGGTAATGAATTAATCGGAGTTTATTTAGTCAAAAAATTCCAAAAATATCCCCATTTAATTAACAGAAATAGTTTTGAAAGTCTTGCATTATTAGGCAATCTTCAGGCTATTTTAGCCCGTAGAAGATATGTTGATATTGATTTAAATCGGTGCTTTATAGGAGATAATTTACCAGCTACTAAATCTTCAATTTATGAGGAATTAAGAGCCAAAGAAATTCAAGCAATACTGCAACCAGAAAATCAGGAATTTGTAGATGTAATTATTGATTTACATACTACTACTGCCAATATGGGATTATGTATTATTATTGGTAATATACATCCTTTATTACTTGGACTAGCTGCTTATTTAAGTGCAATTAATCCTTTAGTAAAAGTTTATATTCATCAGCAAGCTAGGAACAGTGGTTTTCTCCGTTCGCTGTGTCAATTAGGTTTTTCTATAGAAGTTGGTGCTGTAGCTCAGGGTACTTTAGATGGGGAATTATTTAAACAAACAGAAAATCTTGTTTATGCAGTCTTAGACTATTTCGAAGATTTTAACAAAGGTAAAAATCCCCTCATTCAGAATAGTGTTACTGTTTATAGAGCTAGTGGTGTGGTTAATTATCCCAGAAATGAAGATGGGGATATTGCAGCTATGATTCACCCCCAACTTCAGTTTAGAGACTATCAACCTCTATATTCTGGTGATCCACTATTTCTAACTTTTGAAAGCAAAGAAATTTTTTATGAAGGAGAATCTACTGTACATCCCATTTTTATTAATGAGGCTGCTTATTATGAAAAAGGAATTGCTATGTATCTCAGCCAGAAGGAACTGATTCATATATAGCAGGTAATAGGGAATAAAAAAGAGGGGAAGTAAATTTGTAAGTAGTTGATAATGGCTACTTACCTATTACTAATTCTCTCGGTTCGATTATTCTGACGAGATTATATTGTCTGGTTAATTCATGGTAAACATTCAATGTTTCTTCATTTACTCGTACGGCGCTAAATCTTTCTAGGTTTTGTTTGGCGCGAAATTTCCATTTCTGCAATTGTTTGGTATCGCTTAGTAATTGGGCCAATGCATTGGCTAACTTTTGACTATTTTTAGGTGGAACTAAAATACCAGCTTGCCGATGATCTAAGGTTTCTGGAATTCCATCTACATCACTGGCGACAATTGCACACCCGGCTTCTCTTGCTTCTGTTAAAACTAAACCAAATGATTCGCAATGTGAAGCTAAAACAAATATATCTGTGGATAACATATAACGTTGAGGTTCTGGTTGAAAACCTTCAAAATGGATACGTTGATGTAATCCTTTATCTCTAAAGATTTTACTATTAATAATAGTCTCAAAAATTACCCGATCTGGCCCATCTCCTACTAGATAAAGATGGGCTTTGGGAAAATCTTTTGCAATCAAATTGAATGCTTCAATTAATTCACCTATTCCTTTACGACTATACATTCCAGCTACAGTGGTGATGGCTGGATGATGGAGTGGGAGGGGTTGGTAATCTTGAATTTTCCTATGTCGAGGACTGTTTAATGTTCCGTTAGCAACTACCCGCAATTTTTTAGCTGGTATACCACGACGGATCATAGAATCACCTACTGCGTGACTAACTGCGATGACGCGATCTGCTAATCCCATTAATACGGCACTACGTTGAAATTCATTATGTACGGTAGAAACTAAACTATATTGACCACTATTTTTGAGAATACCTGCTAACACAACTCCTGTCATCATGTGGGCATGAACAATATCTGGTTGAAATTCTTTGATAATTTCTCGATAGCGCCAAGCAGCTTTGATCATGTTTACTGGTGTGCGCGATTGATCTAATTTAAAGTGGGAAATACCATAATTTGCTAATAATGTTTCATATTCTCCTCCTGCTGATGCCACAGCAACATCAAGACTCTTTTTAGTTTGTAAACAGGCTAAGTCTACTGCCACATTAACAATTCCGTTACCGATTTTTTGGACATGGTTTGTAATGTGTAGGATTCGCATTTAATTTTTCTCCATGGCAATTATTCTAAACAAATATCATGATCCTTATTACTAGATATTTCACCTTGATTCAATTCAGAAATAAGTAAGTTCGCAGGAACTAAGGTTCAGATTTAAAGAAGATTTCTGGTGAATTTAAGAATTGGTTAATAAAGCCACTAGGTAGGGTTTGTATTTGGGAAGGATAGGCTGCGATCGCTTGATTTTTTTTCTCTTGTACTGGTGTAATTGATAACTGATAAGCCGCTGTAATATCCTTTAATTTTAAAAGGATAAATAAGGGAGCTCTCCAGAATACCCAAATCGGATACTGTAGGAGTTCTACCGTAATTTTTGCTTGTGTGATTGCTTCTTTAACCAAATAAAATGTTGCCTCATGATCTTTATGACAATCTTTATGATGAGGAACATAAACTTCTCCTGGTTGATAACGCTTTAGCAATTCGGAAATTTGTTTAATTGTTTGTTCTCTTTCCTCTGCTGTTAAATCTGGTAAAGTGCCATCTGGTTTATCCAAAAAGTAAATTCCCGAAGGCTGTACTCCCAAAATACCTAACGCATTTAAGGATTCTTGTTTACGAATCTGAATAATTTGATTTTGAATATTTAGGTCTGAAGTGTATGAACCTCGTCCATCCGTTAAAAAAGTGACAACTACAGATAGTCCTTGCTCCCTTTTTTGGGCGATCATTCCACCACAACCCAAGGTTTCATCATCTTGATGGGGAGAAAAAACCATTGCTGACTTCTGACTAAATTCTAAGGGCTGACTTCCCCAACGTAAAATCCATCTAGAGAGTAAGTTTGCATGAATATATTGCATTAGGTTTAGTAAATCATTGGGGATGAGTTTTTCTAGTTTAATCAGACTAGTTTTATCCATTTGTTCTTTTTATCTAATACAATTAAATACTTATTTGATACTAATTCAGGTTGGAAATTTTTTAGATTCAATTGAAAATTGACATGAATAAACATTTATTATAACTCATTAAATCAAATCATATTTAAACAAACAACAAGTATTTATTTCTTATAATAATTAAATATGACCCCTCGTATTTATTTTTTCTGTAAATCTGCCTTATCAATATGAAGAATAAATCAGCAGTGACTCAGTAGTTATTTTCTACTTATATGGAAATCCAATTTGATTGCTCAAGCAGGTAATAGAAAAATATTACCAGTAATTAGCCCCACTTACTTAATATGATTCATATTTTGCTGATATTGTGGGAATGAACAATGTATAAAAGATTTTAAATAGGGGCTTAACAATGCCAGAACCCTACAAATTCAGGTTTTCTAGTGAATTTTAGGAATTTTTCTCCTCACATTGAGAAACGGTAAATAATCACCTTTCCGTTCATATTTTCCTCTGCAAACACTAAGTATTCACCATTAGCACGGCGAAAAGCCCGGATACCGTGGGGGATATCAACCCAGCCACTTTCTCCACCAACTTCTGGACCAGGACCGAACTTGAGTACAAGTTTGCCTGTAGCAGTTTTATAGACATAAACTTCTGCGGTTTTCACCGTCACTGCAAACACATAATCACCAGCTACACTGATGGCCGCAGTAGAAACTTCACGCTTCCCAGTAGAATCATAAGGAACTACAGTCCGCCATTTAGGAGTGCGATTTCCTTTACTCCAATTATCAAACCGGGCAATTTCTGATCCTATAACCCTGGTATCATCACCAGAAGCGGGATGTGCTGCTGTGAAACCTGATAAATACATAGTATCTGTTTCAGGAAAATACTCAATATGCCGCAAATCTTTAAACACACTAGGAGTTTTGTGTTTTTGTATTGAAGTATAAGTATAGATGGGATTTCCTTTGCTATCTAATCCCTGTAAAGGATAATGACGAATACCATCTTCAGTTCGCAAAGTTTTCCAAACATCACCTTTAGTATCTACCCACCAACCACCTATGTAGGGATAATCTTCACTGCTGTCATATTCATTTTGATCAAATGCACCATTACCATTTTTATCTCGCCAAATCCATTCACCTTTGGCTGGTTGATAGGGAGGCCAATTACCCTGAATAGATTTACCTTTATCATTAGTTACCACAAATAGCCCCGCAGGAATAGCAATATTACCGTCTGTAGTTGGTTGAAAACGATAAATCTGCAGTAAGCTGCCAAACATATCTGTGAGGAATAAAAAAGGCCTCCC
The DNA here is from genome assembly GCA_910574055.2 of Azolla filiculoides. NCBI lineage: Eukaryota > Viridiplantae > Streptophyta > Polypodiopsida > Salviniales > Salviniaceae > Azolla > Azolla filiculoides. Next base: position 42,970 of record CAJTBH020000055.1, read on the forward strand.
TTGAATACGTCGGAAAATAGGGCCATCTGGGGATGTATGTAAACGAGGATCTTGAGGATATTTAAAAGGATTAAGTGTGTAGACTTTATAAGTCCATTGTTTACCAGATGGTTTACTATAATCTATCAGGTATTTTTCATGCTTGGTGAATACATCTACACCATCACTTTTGGGGTCAGTATCTGCATTATCTACAAATGTTAAACCCAATAATTGCCATTGTTGTTTCCCTGATTCGGAAAATTTTCTTAAATCTGTACCTGATTTATTAAAACCATTATTGTTGATATAGATATTGCCTGTGCTGTCTGTACCGACTCCCGTAATTCCATATAATTTTAAACTTTCAACTTCACCAGGAACACCACTATAGATACCATTTTCAGTCCCTAATGTTCCTACTTGTACAGGCTGATTTTCGATATTGTAAATCAGCACTTGTTGACGGATGCCATTTTCTGCTACTAATAACCTATCTTGTCTGTAAGTTGCGATCGCTGTTGGATCAACCACATCTACAATTTGTTGCGGCAGTTTTTTTCCTGTTTGCGAATAATGGACAATCTGACCAACCATAGTACCTTTTTTAGTTTGAATAATCCACAAATCTCCTTGTGGATCAATGGCTATTCCTCCAGGATTGGTAACAGCGAATTTGCCTATCTCCTGCATTGTTTCAGTATTGTAAATCTGTACAATGTTACCAGCAGCATTACTAATAAATAATTTATCACCTACAGTTGCTAATCCAGTTACTTCATGTTTATCACTGATAATTAACATACTTTTATCCCAGCCATTACCTCCCGGAAAAGGTACAGATTTTCCGGCTAAATTATAACGTCTGACACAGTACCAAATTTTACCTTCTGGTGGATAACCGTCTTTTCCATTATTCATTCCACTTTGGGACATAGCAATATAAATATATTTGCTATTGGCTGTTACTGCTTTACCACCGAGACGATTCCACCCATGAATATCTTCTAGAAAACCCATAACCTTACCATCTTTATATATTCCTGCTTCTCCTCCAGCTTCATCCCAATAACTATTAGTATAAATTTTACCATTAGTTGTTACATACATTGCCTCTACATTATTTTGGACTCGTAATTTACCTTTGCCGATAGTATTACCAAGCCAAGAAGTTTCATAGGTAAATCCAGCTACTGTAGTGGTTTTTGTCGTGGCTGAGTCCATTGTTATACCCACAAATATCACCATTAATCCACAAGTTAGACCGAGTAAAAAATTGAAGGCCATTTTTGTGCCTCCATATCTACTCTGAATTGAATTCCTAATAATTTGATTTAGTTTGTGACTGATATTTTTAATTTGCGAGATAAATATATTTTTCATATAATTGCTCTGATTGCATATTGGCAATTATCATTACTGAAAAAGTTATGGTTGTTCGATTTTGATATATTGCACAATTTCCAACTAATTACAGAGTGTAGGGTCAGCAGGATTGTTATATGTAGTAATGGAGAATTTGTATATGCACCTGTACAAGACATCAATAACCTAACAGATAAATGTTGTTAATTATATATTCTTATCGAAACTTTATAAAGAAAATATATTTCTTTAACACAGCAATTATTAATCAAGAGTAAAGTTTGATTTGCATTGAGAAAGTGTAATGATAAATATCATCTAAGTGAATTTAAATACAGGATTAATAAAGGTTTACCGCTATAAATAGATATACTGATGCAGTAAGTCGTAAATCCTAGAAGGTAGACAGAGAATTATGCACGGAAAACAGAAAATATTGAGCATCTATCCTGATGATTATCCTTTTTTTAAATCAATTATGAGAAGTAACATCTATCATGTGTACAGAATGATCAAAATCATTAAATCGGTATAATTCAAACCAATTTATCCTAGTAACATCACCCATATAAAAATAATTGATTGAAAACTACACTGATGAATGATTTTTTAACCGGACTGACAGTTTAGTCAAGTGATGATTTTGATCATAAATTGAATTTCGATCAAAAATTGGATCACCTGATTCAATTTTGGATTTTGGATTAATTCCACGGATGAATCTGAGGGCTTGTAGATCAAGAGATAAGTGGTCAAACCAAAATACTAAATACAGCCTTGAGAATTTCAACCAGTCAGTAATAGTAATTAAGGGCTGAATGTAAAAAAGTTAATTTTAGTGTGGAAGCAAACTAAATTCCCTAGAGGAGATAATTAGGTGGAAGGTAACAAAAAAGGTTATGAATCAAGTTCTGCATCTATCCTCACATTGGGAACTGGCTGGTTCCCCAAAACCCCAGGAGGATTAGAAAGGTATATTCATGAATTAACTCATAAATTAGCAGACAATCAAGATCAGGTAGAATTATGTGGTGTAGGTTTACCCAGTGAAGCCGAAAATATACCTATTAAGCTAACTAATTTAGCTGATCCAGATAGTCCTATTTGCCAAAGATTGTGGTCAATTCGCACTAATTTTCAGAAAAGCAGATTGGAAACACCAGACGCTATTAATCTACATTTTGCATTATATAGCTTTCCAATTATGGATCTTTTACCTAAAGACGTACCAGTTACTTTTAATTTCCATGGACCTTGGGCTTCTGAAAGTCAAGAAGAAGTTGTAGACCAGAAACTTAGTATTTGGCTGAAATGGAAGTTGATAGAAAAAAATACTTATAATCGATGCGACCGCTTTATAGTTTTGAGTGAAGCTTTTGGCAATATTTTACATCAAAGATATCAAATCCCTTGGAGCATAATTAATATTATACCTGGTGGAGTTGATATTCATCACTTTCAAAATAATCTATCTCGTCAAGATGCAAGATTAAAACTAAATTGGCCGACTAATCGACCGATATTATTCACATCTCGCCGTTTAGTACATCGCATGGGAATCGATAAATTATTGCAAGCATTAGCAATAATCAAACCGAGAATTTCTGATATTTGGTTAGCTATAGCTGGTCGTGGTCATCTTCAGGAAATACTCCAACAACAAGTTCTAGAACTAGGACTAGAAAACAACGTTCAATTATTAGGCTTTTTACCAGATGAAGATTTACCAATAGCTTATCAAGCTGCTAATTTAACTGTAATGCCCAGTCAGTCTTTCGAAGGTTTTGGATTAGCAATTCTGGAGTCCTTAGCATGTGGTACTCCAGTTTTATGTACACCTGTAGGGGGAATGACAGAAATCTTACAAGTATTTTCACCAGATTTAATTACTGATTCTATCACAGTTAAAAGCATTGCAGAGAAATTAGAACTAGCAATCTTAGAAAAGATTCCTTTACCTACTAGAGAAGAATGCCGCTATTACACAATCACAAATTATGATTGGACTAATATTGCTCAAAAAGTAAGGAAAGTTATTTTATCTAGATAAATTTAGAGAGCGACCATAGATAAACACAGATTAATACAAATTGAAAAATAGGATAATGAAAATTTTGTTTTTGGATCAAAGTGGTAAACCAGGTGGTGCTGAGTTATGTTTAATAGATATTGCTAAACCCTATGCGGATAGTTCTCTTGTAGGTTTATTTGCAGATGGTGATTTTAGATCATTACTACAGCAGCATCAAATACCTGTAGAAATTTTAGCTACTCAAGCTATTAAAGTTAATAAAGATAGTGGTTTGTTAGCAGCATTAGGGAGTTTAGGTCAGCTCATACCCCTAATTAATCGAGTAATACAACGTGCCAGGAAATATGATTTAATCTACGCCAATACTCAAAAAGCCTTAGTTGTAGGTGCTATTGCGAGTCTTTTATCTCGTCGTCCTTTAGTTTATCATTTACACGATATTCTCTCCATCGAACATTTTAGCAAAACTAACTTGCGTGTTGCTATTACTTTAATTAATCAGTTTGCTTCCTTAGTAATTGCTAATTCCCAAGCCAGTAAACAGGCATTCTTACACGCTGGAGGAAAATCAAATATTATTGAAGTTGTCTATAATGGCTTTGAATTAAATAATTATCAAATCTCCGCAGAAAGTGTGATGAAAATAAAACGAGAATTAGGTTTACAAGATAAATTTATAATTGGGCATTTCAGCCGTTTATCACCTTGGAAGGGGCAGCATATTTTAATTAATGCACTTGCCCAATGTCCAGACAATATCACAGCAATTCTAGTAGGTGATGCTTTATTTGGTGAACAACATTATGTAAAAGATTTACACCAAAGAGTTACCTCTTTGGGATTAGAAGATAGGGTTAAATTTTTAGGATTTCGTGCTGACATTCCCCAATTAATGACAACTTGTGATTTAGTGACACATACATCAACAGCACCTGAACCTTTTGGCAGAGTTATTGTTGAAGCTATGCTGTGTGGTAAACCTGTGGTCGCGGCTAAAGCTGGAGGGGTAATGGAATTAGTGGAACATGAAATCAATGGTTTTTTAGTCACACCAGGAAACCCACAGGAACTAGCAGAGGTAATTAACAGTTGTATTCATGAGCCGCACAACACTGCAATCATTGCTCAAAATGCTAGAATTAGTGCTAGTTTGCGTTTTGATGTAACAACTATTAATCAGCAGATTGGTAAATTACTGCATTTCTTAGCAAAGAATATACAATAAAGAAATTCCCATAAATACTAATATTGAACACCGTGTCAACTATCAATACTCTACACCCTATTCCCTGCTTATTGGTTCATGTTATATCTACGCTGCTTCTCGCCTTGATAAATTAATATTAACTTCTGGAAATGGCAGTGAAAGTTGTTTCACTGCTGGTACTGCTGCTTCCTCTAAGACGGTTACTTCAATCTTCACACTCACCAAATAACTGCCTGTATCCGCACCCACTGCTTCAGCAATTAATTTGGCAATGTCTGGGCGTTTTCCCCTTAGTGGGTTACTTAATATGTATCGGTCCCATTCATGCTTGGGAGTTGGATTAAGATTGAGAATGTAATGCTTTATCATAAAACTATCCATTGAATCAATCTTCCAAAAGGCTTTTAGAGAGTGGACGCTATAGAATAGGTATAGTATATATATACTATATAACCAAGATCAGATGGAAACCAACAAAACGGATGTATATACTATAAGATATAGAATATAAGAACTAATTACTGGGAGAATTGACTAGAATTCATTGGAGCTAAATAGTAATTACTAATATTAAGTTAGATATACAGGTCATAAACAAGACTAAGTACAAAGTTCCAGTTCTTAGGTTTTTTCTATGGAAAACCTGGTTCAAAATCATTAGACGTCTTGCAGAATTAATTTGATCTTATAAAAGATAACTTTCTTTGTTTTAGCTCAAAATCAGAGTTACACGGTTATGTTTGAATTACCGATCACAAAGAACACTGAAAATACATAAAATCTAAGACTTTCTATCATACCACAGAAACAATTTTTTAATAGGTTTATTGTTCCTTATTGAGAAGGCATCTGAATAAATTTTCCTATCCAAAACTTGTCTTTTTAGGTTTTAGTGCCACTATGAGTACCAAACTAACCTAGTACTGCCGTGAATTCAAACTGGTTCTTTCAGAAGAGCTACCCTAACGAAATTCAAAATATTGCTTCCAGGAGCCTGCGCCAACAAAATGCAAAATGAATACAGCCTGAGCTTTTCAGAGATTTGGAATGGTTGGTTTATTTACGCCGTGCTGTACTAGTAAAAGGGTAGCATCACCTGAATCTTTATCGGGTCGGCATAGGTTAAAGGGGTCTAAATCCCCAAAATTTGTAAGAGATTTCTGAAAAATAATTTTTTTATGCTTTGATGTGAGCAATTAATTTATTAGCCGGACTTCAACAAAAATCAACCCCAAATATAGCCCAAACTGGCTCTATCAGAAGGAAACATGTCCGGATTCAAGTTGAACCAATCAATCAATAGAAAAGATATGGGTGTTCTCAACGCTTCTAAAGCTTCAGTAAAAGTATTCAAAGGTTTCTTAGAGCACCCTTAGTCTTAATCCTCCAGTCCACTGATGGCAAAGAATAAAAGTGTAGGCACAGAAAACCAAAATAAAATGGCGCAGTCAACTACTGTTATCTCCAACTTGATATTCTTTGAATCCTACCCATCCCTTGGCTTCCCTGTAAACAACTTCTACCCAATTTCTTTGAGACTATGTATCAACTATCCATTGGGGTATGACAATTGATGAAGAAACATTGGTAATAAGAGGCTGATAAAGTAAATGTAAAGGGGAGTAGAAAAGGAATGTTGGAATGATAGGATACATCAGATATAGTGTATTTACATAGCTAATCATGGCACGAAAGTCTTACGCCACAGACTTAACTGATATGGAGTGGGAAATCCTAGCCCCATTGATTCCACCAGC
>CAJTBH020000065.1:0-12320 GCA_910574055.2 Azolla filiculoides
CCAGAGTAACTTGAACCCACAATGGATTCTAATTCGCCAGGACAAGGAGTATCAGGACCCATAAAATCAAGGGAAGTCACTATTGGCAAAAATCCATAACCATTGTTTCACCCCTTTGACTACCCAGGGTGTTTCATCCCCAAGGATATGAGGCTGGGTTTGTTTTATCCACTGTTTGAGGCTATGAATACTTTGAGCCACTGGACCATCTATTCCTTCATTGGTACCTACTAATGTTCCCACTCCAATTTCTATTTGACCCAGTTCCCACAACAAGAAGTATTCTTTCTCATAGGGTCAATGGCCCTAGTTATTGATCCATCCCAAAAAAGCTTGTTGTGTGATTGCTAACTTTTAGTATTGATAGTAGGGTAGAACTTTGGAATCGTGACGGTATTTTGCGGAAACGATTACCTCGGAATGGTGATAGTTTTATCAGTCTGAGTTTTAATCCTGATGGTAATATTTTAGCTGTTAACAGCGATGATAAGATTAGGCTTTGGAATCAGGATGGAACTTTGCTGATGGTTTTAAAGGGTGAGAAGGATGAGTTGACCAGTATCAGTTTTAGTCCTGATGGTAAAACTTTGGGTGCTGGTAGTGGTAATAGAACGATAATTTTACGCAGCCTGTCTGATATTAAGCTGGATTTTTTAATCAAACAAGGTTGCGAACTACTAAAAGATTATTTAGAGAATTATCCTAAAACAGTGGAAATTGATCGCTCTTTGTGCAGTACTACATTGTAGCTAAAGGTTACTTACTACTTAAGTAATTAGCAACCTCTTCCAATGTTTGAACCAAATTTTCCAAAGTTTATATATTCGACTTGTCTTGATTGGAATCACTCTTATCAGTAGAAACTTGTGGTTGGTTCTGAGTATCATTTCGGTTAATAAGCTGCATAGATTTTGCTCCCTGAGTGATTAACATGATTGAACATTATGGGCTCATCATAAATCATACATAATTTAAAATACTTACATCAGATAAGTTTTTATGTAATTTCTCAGATATGACTAAGTGACTCCACTTTTACTTTACAAAGTAAACTAAGAACAGGAGTCAGGAGGAAGAAGTCAGGAGGAAGAAAGAAGAAGGAATATTTCTTCTTCTCCCCTACACCCCTTTCATAACTGATAACTGATAACTGATTTACTGTATTGGTAATTTCGGTTGTTCTGCTGAGTACTTAGCCACTAAAGCGGAAATTGATGGGTTATACAAACGCATATAGTTCCAGTAGTTACCCAATACTTGCCTGACGTAATTTCTGGTTTCACCAAAGGGGATTTCTTCTAAAAACTCATCTGGGTCTTGTTTGGGTATGGTTTGCAACCATTTGGCAACGTTACCCGGTCCTGCATTGTAACTAGCGAGCGCTAACATAGAATTATTACCATATTGCTGATGAGTATGATCCAAATACCATGTACCCAGCATGATGTTATCGTTGGGATTTTCCAAATCAAGGGTTTTCATATCCACATTGATTTGTGGGGCTATCCAAGCCGCTGTACTGGGCATTACCTGCATTAAACCAGTTGCACCCACTGTAGATTTAATTTTGGGCTGAAACATGGACTCCTGCCGCATCAAAGCTGTAACCAGGAGAGGATTAACTTGACGTGCTGTAGACCACTTGGCAATCTCTTCGAAATAGGGGAAAGGATAACGGGCTTGCCAATAACTAATCTGTTTGCTTAAAGCTGCATATTCTTCGTATTCAGCGGGTGTTTCCCGATCTTCTAATTTAGATATCTTCGTAATACCGGATAGATTTTCACCCTTTGCTAACCGCATCAACCCTTCCGTAAATTGTTCGGCTACAGTCGGTTGGCTTTTGTTCTTAAATTCACTTTCCCACTCTAACCAAGCATCATGATCCTGTCCTAGCAAATATAACTCCTTAAAAGCATCTGAACCCGCTGTCGGTACAGGACGTTGCGGTGGGATAATTTCCGGGTTCATCAACCGCAGGTTATTAAAATCACCTACATCCCAACCTAAAATGCTGGCAGAACGCCATGCATAATAAGATTGGGGAAATTGGCTAAGTACGTATTTGTAAGCATTGTGGGCTTCCTGTTGTTTTCCCAGCATAGTTGCCCATTTACCTACCCAAAAACTTGCTCTGGGTGCCAAAATACTTTTAGGATTTTCTATAGCAATTGGTTGCGCCCATTGCCATGCACCTACATAATCTCTAGATTTGGATCTATTGAGGGCAGTTTTCCAGCGATATTCTGCTGCTTCCTCAGAGTTGCTGTACTTACCTAACAGTAATTTCCAAGCTGTATTAGCTGACTGGTTATCTTTGAGAGTTTCCAATAATTGGGCTTTTTTTACTAGTGCGCTAGGCGCTTGTTTAGGAAACTTATTAATAATTTGGTCAAGATAAGATATGACACCTTTACCTGGAGCGATTTCTGCTAATCTTAATAGGGCTGTTCCTGTCTCTTCGGCGGTGGGAAATTGTTGTACCTGTTGTTTATAAAGAACAACTGCTTGATCTCGCTTTTTATCTAACTGCAATCCCCTGGCCGTGCGGTACAAATTTTTTGCCGTTTTTGGCGCTTTAGCATAAGCCGTAGCCGCCTTGGTAAATTGATTATTTTCCCAATATACTGAACCAATTAATTCCCAATCTGCTGGTGTGAGTTGAGGCTGTTTCACCAACTGATCTAAAATTCCCACAATTCCCGGCTCATCAGCAGCATATTTTGCTAAGGTTAATTGTAACTTAGATTGATTGGGATTATCTTGTAAGCGTTTGCGGATAATTTCCCAGGTGAGGGGATGGGAAGGAAATTTTGCGATCGCCTGATCATGTAATTTTAGTTGCCCAATCAAATATATAGCCTTAACTGCCGCAGCTTCTTGGGGATAATCTTTCAGAACCTTTTGCCGCAGATCCGAAGCCTTACCCTTCTCACCCAGAATATCTTGCGCCTGGGCTTGCTTGAGCAAAATATAAGCTGCTAAAGCAGGATAGTCTTTTTCCAGCCCTTCCAGCAAACTTAGTGCTTTTTCCCCTTGGTCAGTTTCAATGTAATCACTTGCCAAAAGATAACGGGCCCGTTCCCTATCTGGAGAACTCCCTTTCCCAGTAATTTCAATTAGTTTAGTTACTCTTTCCGGTAAAGATTGAGATACTAAAGTAAATACAATTGAGTTGGTCTTATTCGATTTAGATAACTGTTCTGGCTCATTCTGACTCAGATTCAACCATTGACTGAGGGTTTTTCCAGCTTGTGGGGCTGATATCATACCCCCCACTAAAAAGGCACATAGTCCTGCACCAGCAATCAGATAAATTTGCTTGTTTTGTAGTTTCTTCAGCATGGATACTTGCTGTTAGCCTAGTGTCTCGAAGAGAAAGATTCCGATCAATTTCCTGTCACTCTAACACTACTAGCTGAAAATGTTATCATTTTGGAGTTGTAGATTGGGGCTTTTTGGATCAAGACACCACATTTACGGTAGTTATCCGATTTTGGATTTTAAACGTTCACAAGCCTCAGTCAAAGGATATTAAGTAGGTGGGTGTTAACAATTGTTGTTATGACAAGGCAAGAGGTGAACCACAGCAGTCTTGGGGAACCACTGCGGTGGAAAGGTTTCCCGGCATAAAGGAAGTGGCGTGGTTTCCCCCATGTAGGCGCTTCGCCTTCCCCCAGGGTCTGACTGGAGAACCCGAAGGGCAAGAGGCACTCATGCAATAGGGAAGAGGTTTTAGTCGATTTTACTTTTCGTTACATACTACTCTCCGACAAGCCGCTGCGCGTCTAAGGTTCTTTTGTGCCTTCCTACTTAGATTAAATCTGGGGGATTGAGGATTTTGGATGTTCAGAAGCCTCAGTCGAAGGATTTCGGATTGATTCCTTGGCTTGGACACTCCTTTTGCAATTCATTAGTAATGCGCTTAATTTCCATTTCCTTTGGTGATGGGTTGGATAAAAAATAATATCCCAGTTCAACACTTTCAAATGACGAATTAACACCCCTATAGGGTTGACCCCTTGAGTAATTAGCCAAATTGACCAACCAATCAGTTTCAATGTATTGAAAATAGATGTACGAGTTAACCATTCATGAAATGCTACACGCGCTTCATCTAAAAGAGGATGATACTCGGAGATGATTTCTGTATCATGAAAAATTGGTGAATTAATACCATGAATTCCACTGACTTGATAATTTCCCATTTTAATTCTTGGCAAACAAGAAACTTCTAAGTGATATAAATCATGGTAACAAAGCAAATCATCACGTATATTTATCAACCTACCTCCTATTTTTACCCGGTCTTTACTGACACAGCCTAGCGATTTTTTGATTGATAGATCAATCAAAATTTGTGAAGGAGGAATAAAAATGTTCATAGATAGATGAAATTTTATTTCAAATTAAGTAATTAGCAGATATTTTCAGTTGTTAAGCTAGGCATTAGGGGTTTATATTGATACTAATGTGTGCCTTACAAAATATAATTTATTCTATAAATAAATAATGTCAAGTCTATATACAACATCTAAAAAACCGGAATTGTCTGATTATTTGATTTTCATAAAATATTCTTCTGGTAGAATTTGTATAGTAGGTAATTGGAAGCTTTTTAAGGGCAGTTACTGCGGTCAAGTGGCGTGAATTTAGGGGGATGTGAAGATATTTAATACACCACTAGTGACTTTTAAAACATGCTCCTCAATAGGACTGCCGATCCCTTTCTACTAAAAGAATAGGGTTAGATAGCAAGTCACACTCAGGTGTGATAAAGTCCGGAATATCTGCTGAGGATTCATCAAGTATTTGACATCAAGTATTTGACATCTTCAAGAGATAATCGGATTTGCTCCATAGTAACAGTAGATGGTAAATGATGTAATTTCTGTAGTCGAAGTAAATGGATTTCATACTCAGCTAAATTAAAATCAGGTGAATAAGCAGGTGAATGTAAGAAATTTACTTCTATTGTATCGCAAATTTCTCTCGATAGAAGATAGTCATAAAGCAAACCCTTCATTTTTTGTGTATGAGTAGAGTTATTATCTAAAACTATGTCAATCCTGGTGCAATTCTCTTGAAGAGAGTCGTGACAAAAGTGAGCAAAGTAGGCAGCTATATCTTCCGCTTTTGCCTTGGGGTGCAATTGGAAATAAAGTTGTTCACTAACAGCATCTACACCCAACACACCATTCAGCTCATGCTGTTGCTGTTTCTGGTTACTTGAGACTTCAGGTTTTGTATTTTTCTCCGCCCAAGCATAATACAAACTGGGTCTATCATAGACAGCAAACTCATCGTAAAAATCAGTTTGTCTTGTGGTTGTAACTTTTGACATTTTTTATATTCTTGAACCCCACTCTTTTTGGGCGTCAAGATTGGCATTTTCATAATCTCGATGAGCCCTTTGATGAGACGAACCTAGCTCATCCAATATTTGATAGATTCGACTATCTTTAAGTTCTAAGTTCCATCTGGTTGTGATGATCTCTCCAATAATTTCACCTGTCCAAATATAACGGTCAATTGACGACGGAATACTGGATACAGTGATAAGTTTGCCAGACTGTACGCATTGGGTATCAGCAATATTGCATCCGTCATTTCAAATGTTGCATCCTTTGTCCGACATAAAAATTGGTATCCTGCTTGACGGAATTCCCTTAGTTGTGGAAAAACATCCATAGCGGTTGACAGTTTGGAGTGCTTTTTTAAGCTTCGGCTACTGGGGTGCTTGTTCTTACAGGCATCCCTTGATTTTTGTAGTCCCACTACCTAGCGAGCGCTCTCCTTTAGTCTAAACTCCAGTTTTAATCTTTCCGTCTTTGCACTTTTGCGTAAGACTAAATTCATACTCTTAATCAGCAACGCTAATCATGTTAATTACCTCCAAATCTCCACTTAAATTCTTCAAACGCCTCTGAAAAAAGAAGAGTCTGATGGATATATCCCTTCTAGTAAACGGCTTCGATAGTTTTCGGAGATGTCTAAAAGATGAAATTCGTATGCTATACGATACAATTAGTGGAGAAGGGTATAGTTTCTGGGATATAACTGCCACCTGCGTATGATACGGTCATATCTTTTGAAGAAGGGCTAGTTCTGCGTTTATTTTCAATATATTCAAAAGAAAATGAGCATTGGATGCTCTACATGCCCAATGGAAATTTTTTAAGTATAAGTCCTGGTACAAATTGGTCTTACGAATCTGCGAGTTAAATGTATGTAGGGCTTGCTGATCACGTAGCGTGGCGTTAAGCCATATAAACAAAAAACCTAGATAAATCAAGAGACTTGGGGGGATAAAAAGTGAATAAGGTGCAAGAACAAGAGTTAAAATAAGTGAAACCCCTTGCATGGAGGTACATTAATATAAATCAAAATGTATCAAAAGGTGCAAGAACAAGATACTTTGTTTTTGAAGGTAATAAAGACCAAAAATATCTAATAATTTGCTGCTATAGTGCTTTACTACGCAGCATGTGGGACTGACACTAATTTGCTCTACCTCAAGAAACACATTGCATTGGGTCAGAAATAGGGATAAATTCTAAACCAAAAGCCTGAGCTTTTTTTCAAGTTGATGAGTACCTGGTCTCTATACTGCTGCTCATAAGTGTAACGAACTGCAAATATAAACCCTTCGAACCGCAAACAAGGCAATTTTGAAACCACAATAACTGCAAATAAAGAGGGTGTCAAACAATACCTTAGCTAGAAAAAGAGTATGTATTGTCTTTCCATTGAGTTCTATCTAGGGGTTTAATCAATAAATAGTGACTGCGGTTTAAATGAGCGTGCTGAAATTTCTTCAATGATCGGAAACTATAGTAGCACTATACTCAAGGCATTTGATTTTTAAAATCTTTGTAGATGAGGACGACGACTATTTTCTTGTATTGGTAACGGCAGGTTGGCTGCTAATCTTTCTATTCTTACTTCTTTCTGAGTTTGAAGTCCCCACACCAGCATTTTGAGGGTGATTAACTGTCTATTGCTCAGGTATTTTTCTAGGATTTCTTGATAACTGGACTTTAGACTAAAAGAGAGCGCTCGCTAGGTAGTGGGACTACAAAAATCAAGGGATGCCTGTAAGAACAAGCACCTCAGTAGCCGAAGCTTAAAAAAGCACTGCAAATTCTCAACTCCCCAATAATGTTACTGATGGAGTGACTTGATGCCACTAATGACGTGGGAGTTATAGCTGGCGCGTGATATTGTCAGTGACAATCCCCTCCCTTGGCAGAAACAAATGACCTTACTTACTCCTAGATGGGTTGCATAAGCTATGCCTGGGATTTTGCTCAGGGTTTCCTCTCCTGCCAAACCACCAAAACTACCAGGTAAATCTCCTAGCTGGCAGACGGGACAGAAGAGGCAACACAGAATTCTCTATCCCATCGTTAAAAAACGTACTTCACCTTCAGCTAAAGCCCGACCCAAACCTGCTTGAAAAGTAATTTTTCTCATTTTTTACTCTGCTTTTTTTCAACTCAGCCTCCCTGAGTCATTTTGTGCTTTTAGTCTACACTCCAGTAGGAAAGATAACTTGCTTATGAGAAGTCAAAGCTGATTTTGTGGCACAAGCTGATTTTGTGGAACAAGCTGATTTTGTGGAACAAGATGCTGCTGAAGAGTTCAGAAAACAGCAAATAGTCTCAACATTATTCAAGTTAATAATAGATTAGACGTCTTGCAGAATTAAGTTTATGTTATAATGGGAGTTGTCTTTGTTTTAGCCACAAGTTAGAGTTACACGGTTATATTTAAATTAGCAATCGCAAAGAACACCGAAAATACATAAAATCTAACACCCTGTATCATACCACAGACACAATTCTGCAAGAGGTCTATTAAACGAGGGGATGGCAGTTTTAATGGTGGAAAAGCAATTATTGTCATGATTAATAAACAGCCTTTAGCTGATACACTAACTGTCACCCGTACCATTGAAGCAGCAATAGAGGAAATTGACAATAAAAAAAAAGATATCACAGTTACAACTGAGTTTCGCCAAGGAAATTATATAGATTCTTCCATATAAAATGTCCGTAAAGCATTAATTAATGCTAGCATGATCGTTGCTATTGTTCTCATTCCTTTCTTAATAAGTTGGCGTAACCTTGCTGTTTGTCTAACCGCCTTACCTCTACCTTTATTATTACGAGTTATGGCGCTGAATTGGTTAGGACAAGGTTTAAATAACATGACTTTAGGTGGTTTAGCCGTCGCCATTGATTCAGCAGTTGATGATGTAACAGTTTATGCATAAAATGTCTATCGTTGCTTGCATGAAAGTAAATGTTCTCCTCATCCTCGTCTAGTATTAGAAGTCATTTCTGATTCTTGTCAAGAACTTAGAGATTCTGTCTTTGGTGCAACTATACTATAGTATAGTTATTTTTCATCCCATTTTTGCTTTAATAGGTGTGGAAGGTAGTATATTTATTGGTTATTTAGTCGCTGTTTTACCTTCTAGTGTTACAGCTTTAACGGTAACTCCTGCTTTATGTGCCATTTTACTTCCTCATCGGAGATTACCAGAAAAAGAACCTTAGGCAGCGAGATTTTTAAGTAGCTTTATCATCCATTACTAAAATCCTCTCTGCGTTGTTCTTCTATTATTATCTCACTAGCTGCAGCTAGTTTAATTGCTGCTACGATTATTTTTCCCAGTTTGCGAAGAGTATTTTTATCAGAATTCCAAGAACAAACTTTAGTGAACACCTTAACTGTATATCCAGGTGTATCTTTAGAAGCCTCAAATAGAGCAGGTTTAGCCGTTCAAGATCCACTCAGAAACGACCCAATGTTTCCTTATGTCCAATTGCGTTCTGGACGTGCGCTAGGTGGTTCTGATGCTGCTGGTGTAAATTTGGCACATTTGGATATTGAATGAAGTGAAGAGGGAATGAAACACAGACAGAAGTCTCTAGAAAAGCTGCGAGAAGAATTAAATAAATTACCAGGAGTTGCGCCAAATATTGGCGGTTTTATTTCTCATCACATGGATGAAGTACTATCTGGAGTCAGGAGTGCTATAGCCGTGAAAATTTTCGGGACAGACTTAGCACAACTCCGCATCATTGGTCAACAAGTAAACGATGTGATGAAAACATCTGAAGGAATTGTTAATTTACAACTAGAAACCCAACTACCAATTCAAGAAATCCAAATTGAATTTGATAGTTCCGCTGCAAGTAGATATAGTTTGACCATCGGTGGAACTCCCGAATATATTGAAACTACCTTAAATGGTAAAGTCGTTTATCAGATTTTAGAAAACCAGAAAAATTTTGATTTACTCCTTTGGTTAGAACTAGAAGCACGACAAAATTTACAGACAATTAGTAATATGTAAGTTGATACTCATGGCGGTGAGAAATACCCTTATCCCAAGTGGCGTTAATTAAAAATGCAACAGGATCGAATACCATCAACCGTGAAAATTTTTCCAGATTGATAGTCCTTTGTGCAAATGCTCAAGGTCGGAACTTACGTTCTGTCGTCAATGAAATTAAAGCGAAAATTAAACAAGAAGTACAAATTCCTAGTAGTGATTACTATATCCAATAAATATGCTGGTCAGTTTGAAGCCGAAGAAAAAGCTATACAGAATAAATTTTTAGCGCCATCGCTTTTGTCACGATTACAGTGATTATGTATCTCTCTGTGAAATCTATTCCTTCCATGATCATGATTATGATTATGATTAACTTACCATTGGCATTAGTAGGAGGTGTAATTGCAGTCGCTTTAACTGGGGGAATTATTTCTATTGCCTCATTAGTTGGTTTTGTAACTTTATTTGGTGTAGCTACCACGAACGGTTTGCTACTGGTAGATAGTTACAACAACAAATTAGCTAAAGGTACACCATTAAGAGAAGTTTTAAGTCAAGGATCTTTGGAAAGATTGATTGCTATTTCAATGACAGCTTTTGCTTCTGCTTTAGGTTTAGCACCATTAGTTTTTGAAGGCGGTCCTGGTAAAGAGATTTTACAACCACTTTCGGTTTTAGTTTAGTTCTGGGTGGTTTGTTTACCTCCACAGTGTTAACTTTATTAGTTATTCGGGCGTTATATGCTCAAATTGGTAGATTTTTCATATCGAACCACTACAGACATAGAGTAGACAGAGAAGAATAGGAAGGAGTTTTATGAAGTTAGTGAAGTTGAGCTTTATTGTTTTCAGCAGTATGGGAGTTCTATTTTTAGGTGCTTATAATAACAGCGAAGCAGGAGCTAGTAACAACCCAGAACCAGTAACAAAGACTGAAAATATACCTACAACAACAAAACTGGCCGCAACTCAACATAGTAAACCCAGTAAAGGTGATCAAGTTCTCGAAGTTGGTAAATATCATTTAGAATTTGTACCTGAACCAGAAAAAAACGTACACAGTTAGATTTTTATCTGCTTTCTGGTGACAAACATGAAACAGTTCCTAATGCAAAGGTGACAGCACAAGCTAAAACTCCTAAAGGACAACAAAAAACCCTCAACCTTATCTATGATAAGAAGGTAAATACTACGCTAAGCTTTTACCAGCAGCAAATACAGGTGAATATCAGGTAGTTGTACTTTCTGATATTAAAGGTGAAAAAATTAACGGTAAATTTTCATTTAAACGCTAGATTCTAATCTAAGGATAAAACAAGTATGAAACATATTTTACTAGGGATGTTCGTGGGTGCAACATTGTTAGTTTCTCCTGGTTGTTCATCAACTAAACCAGGTGAAGTAAATGTTGCTAATGGTGAAACCAGTTCTCAACTGGAAAAACAAGAGGGAAAATCCATGAGTGACAGTCAAGACGGACACTCAATGGAACAAATGAATCATGATACCCATACAATGGAAAATATGAATCATGAAGATAACTCAAGAACCACTACCGAAGCCAAATTAAAAGCACCTAAAAAGTTAGCTGCTAATCAACAGATTAACTTAGTTATTAATATTCAGGATACTGCAGGAAAACCAGTCAATAAATTTGATATCTTCCAGGGAAAACTAATGCACTTAATAGTGGTTAGTAATGATTTGGAACATTTCGACCATCTTCACCCAGACTATAAAGAAAATGGTCGCTTTGAAGTTAGTGCCAAATTTCCCACACCAGGGGAATATACACTCTTCAGTGACTATAAACCAACCGGACAAAAGGAATCTTTATCATTAACAAACATCTCCATTCCTGGTTCAGTTCCCCTTCCCAAGAACTTATCTAAATATGAGGAAACCAAAACCTTATCAGATACAAAAGTTAACCTCAATCTATCAGCACCAACAATCAAAGCTGGTAAAGATATTAAATTAACCTTTGATTTAAAAGACAACAAAAATCAAACCATCAAAGACCTACAACCATACTTAGGAGAAAAAGGACATTTACTAATTATCAAAAGCTCATCTCCTCTAACCGCCTCCGATTATATCCACGCGCACGCTATCAAAAATACGACTGGTGAAAACATTGAATTTCATACAAATTTTCCCAAATCAGGAACATATAAAATGTGGATGCAATTTAAGCACAACGGGAAAATCAAAACCGCAGATTTTTGGGTTAACGTAGAATAAAATATCTAAGTTACATTTGAATTTCATAAAGATTTATCACAATTCAAAAGCTCAAACTTTAGATTGACTTGATTAAGGTTCAATGATGAAAAAAAATAATTATTTGTAGTCTAATTACCCTCTTATTCATTTCTCCAATTCCAGCAACCCTAGGAGCAGGGGCTTTGCGGGATGCAAAAGCTCCTCATATTATTCATAGTGGTGCACATCCAAATCATGTCATCTTACAAAAAACTGCTCATTATTTTGAAATACATATCCAAGGTAGAGCAGTTTCACAACTTTCTATTGATGTACCAAATGGAATTAAAGTGACTGAAGGGGTTGATATCAGTAATCAATATGGGAAAAAAATAGATGCTAATGTTCCTAGTAATAATGGGAAATATACAATTAATTTTGCCCAACCTGTGCCAATAGAAACTATACTCTCTATTTTCTTAAATGGGATTATTACTGATAATCATGACTCTAATATTGCTCTATCCGTTCTATGCTAGAACTGTGGGTATAGCAGCATATATACCAATTGGTACAGTCCGAATTCAAACTTACAGGTAGCTGGAATCGTGAAAATCCTACTAGTCGAAGATGAAGCAGATTTAGGTGCAGCTATCAAACAAACCCTAAATCAAGAGGCTTATGTAGCCCACATTCAGCACCATAAAGTGCTACAGAGAGAAATTACGGAGACAAAAAATCCAAGGGAGCATAAAAAGAAACATATG
>CAJTBH020000070.1:0-14888 GCA_910574055.2 Azolla filiculoides
TAGGAATTGGTTCATTAGTTTTGCCCATTTCATACATGTTATGGATATGAGGTCACTTATTAATTTGTCATCAATATCTTCATGGATAGTTCCTATCTATCATTGATACAAGTCTATTAAGACAGATTATTATCTATATTTTATTGCTAGAATATTGGCATCAGTAATATGCTCGTGATTGTTTCTATTGGGAGGGAGAAATCATTGCTTTTAGATATGATTTAAACGATGAATTTAAGTACGACTTTAAAAAATCAGCTAACTGTAGATTTACAAGGAATTCATCAACTTTCTCTAAACTTAGTTGGGAAAAAAACCGGGCTATCTCCTAACCTATTCCCACATATTTGTCACTATTATTTAGAATAATAATTAGATAATAATTGCTATCCTGAAAAATAAGTGGGTGGAAATTCCTGCAAAATATCAGCAATACTGTTATATTTATTGGAAGACATAATTGCCTCCACTGGATAACATCCGTTCGAGCTTACTTACCAGCTTGATTAACTTCTGCCACCCTCTTCTTCACATCCCTCAACACAGTATTATAATCCTGCCTATCAGGATGCAGCTTAACCAACTTTTCCATTAGTGCGCTCGCACCCTTATCATCCCCTGAGTTTAACCGAATTATAGACAGTTTCTCCAAAGCCAACTGGTTATTCGGTTCTCTTTGTAAAACAAATTTATAACCCTGAGGCTATTTTTGCTCAGCCTCAGCCGATTGAACTACCACTAGTTCTTTAGGTTTTTCCCAAGCCTGTTTGACAGTATTAAACCCCCCGAATAGTTAGTATTGAACCAGCGAAGCCGAATAAGGAAATATTATATGTAACCATTTTTTGCTTTCTTGCAATTTGCTGACCACGTTTCTCTAGGTAATCACTTTCTGCACTTGCCATAGTTAAAATCTAGTGCGGTAAACACCTAGATAACAACAATCTTTCTCTCCTATCCTATTTACTGATATTACCCACAAAATACCAGAAACTATCATATTACGCCCAATCATCACGACGAGTTGAGTTATACTATTTCGGGTTTTGAATTGAGAATAAATACCTTTCTGTGTCCGGGTTGGAGCGGAACAATCGGTCACAATCATTTTTCAAATTGGTATTAGCTGATAAATATATAAAGATTTGCTGACATTTAGCCAAATTTGGTCTATCATTCATAATTTATAAGTTTGTGGTCGTGATTACCGTACAAAAACCAATTTTTAGTAAAAGACCAAAAAGAGTTATGGTATACTGGAAAAGTTAAGACTAGCTTTACAAAACTATAGCGCCCTACCCACCATTCAAAATTCTTAACCGGAAAGCAGTTTTAATCAAGCATTTACCCAAATAAAATCTGAAATACATCGAGGTTATGACTCAGCAAGTAATTCACCCTATGGTGAAATTGCAGCGTAACGTGCAATCACTCGTAGAATCCAATATTATCAAGCCCACTGATAGCATCTGGAAAATTGCCTTACTCTATGGCAATGACTGGCAGCACTGGAAACAGGAACTGCAAGACTTTGGTTTTAGTATGCAAGACCCAATTGCTGACCTACTAGCCGTGGAAAATTGGGACGAAAATTAACGGTTCTGGGTTTGCTAACTGGGGACTGGGAAAAGATTTTGACCAATTACCAATCACCCAGTTAATTACCATATTCTTCTTTATCCTTGTTTTTGTGAATAAATAAAGGGACAGTAGCCATTAAGACCTTTTTCTATCCGGTCTTTCAAAGCTCTGTTGTATTTGAATTTTTCTGCCTTGCAGTCGTTTAAAATATGAGCGATGATAAAGACTCTTGTGCCTTCAGTCTAAGCAGCTTTTCTGAGTTGGTCGCTTAAATTTTAGTGCTAGCAATCTGATAAACTTTATCCTAGTCTATAGGTCACTTTTAGCAGTAATTGGCTAACTTGATAGAAGTCTAAAGACTCAAAACCACTATTTCCCATACCAGATTATAAAAAACCTGAGGGGAGTTTGGAAACCCAGTGGCTTTTAGCCCTGGGAGGAAAAAGGAGAGGGTGGGCTAAAGCCCACTGTATCCATCTGTATCCCTAATATGGGCATCCCTTCTTGTGGATGGTCAACTAATCAAATCTATTAAGCCAGTGGTTCAACAACCGTAATACTCAACTGCAATATATCAAGGATACGCTCTTAATTAAGGGTATCACTAATCAACAAGTGAAACTTACAGCAAAACGTAATAATCAAGTCAGAGATTACCTGAATAAGACAGGAAGATTTATGGTTAATCACTGCATCCAAAATAGTATCGCTAATTTGATTGTTGGCTACAATCCTAGTATCAAACAAGAAATCAATATTGGTGGATGCAATAACCAAAACTTCGTCCAAATTCCTTTTCACACATTGCCTTATAAGCTGAAGGCAATGTGTGAAAGATATGGATTGAACTATCAGGAGCAAGACGAATCTTACACCTCCAAAGCCAGTGCGCTTGATGGTGATGAGATACCTGTTTACAACGCCGAGAATCCAAAAGAATATCAGTTCTCTGGTAAGCGAATTCAGCGTGGATTTTACAGGACAAAAAGTGCACATCTTGTGAATGCGGATCTGAATGGTTCACTAAATATTGGACGAAAAAGTAAGCACGAAGGTTTTCACCAAGTGTCGAGAGGGTCTTTGACCGCCCCAAGAAGGATTAATCTTCTTAAATTGCAAAGGAAAACGCCTAGCAAGCAATATGGCTTTAGCCTTTTGCGTAGCATCCTTTTAGAATCCCCTAGCCTTTAGGCTAGGGGAGAGTCAACAATCCCAAAATTGGTAAATTATCATGCAAACCTTAACTAAACCTCAGCTAGTCACCTTTGATGAGTTTATTCAGTGGAAGCCAGATAAGGGATTTTATGAACTCCATGATGGGGAAATCGTTGAAATGAATCCGCCAGTGGGAAAACACGAAAGAAGAACTGGGTTTTTAACTATAGACTTAGCTATAGAGTCTCGGCGCTTAAATCTTCCCTATTTCATCCCCGAACAAGCATTAGTTAAACCCTCAACCAGGGAATCGGCCTATTCTCGAGATGTTTTCTTTGTTGATAGACCCCACCAACCTAGTTAATGAACCACGGTGGGAAAAGGAGTCAACAGTTATCCAAGCTGATTCAGTACGGTTACTCATTGAAGTTGTGAGTACAAATTGGCGAGTTGATTACTATAAGAAATATAGTAGACCTCTTGCAAAATTGTTTCTGTAGTATGATAGAGAGTTTTAGATTTTATGTATTTTTGGTGTTCTTTGTGATCGCTAATTCAAACATAACCGTGTAACTCTAACTTTTGCATAAAACAAAGATAACCTCTGCATAAAACAAAGATAACCTCTCATGATAACATAAAATTAATTCTGCAATAGGTCTAGTGATTATGAGGAGATGGGAATTAAAGAATACTGGATTGTAGATTATCAGCCTTTTGGTGCTAATAAATTGGTTAGCGACCCTAAACAGCCTACTATTTTCGTTTGTTGTCTGGTTAAATATGAGTATCAAATCAACCAATTCAGAGGTGATGAACGGGTAATTTCATCTACCTTCCCAGAGTTGGGTTTAACAGCTAATCAGATTCTTCTAGCTGGTCACTGACATTAACGCTTTGGCTAAATCTTGAGCAGTTTGATAGCGATCCCGTGGTAGAGGTTCAGTTATACACTCAATAACTTCTCGGAGTTGATGTGTAATATTGGGCACAGTTTTAAGATCAAATGAAAAACCTCGTCCCCTTTGCCGGAAAAACTTCAAAGGATTTTCCCCTGTGAGTAAAAAAATCAAAGTTGGACCGATCGCATATAAATCCGATTGTATCAAAGGTTGTCCTCGTTCCTGTTCTGGAGCGCAATAACCTTCTGCGCCGATTCTTGTACCCGGTGCGGTTCCTGTTTCCTTGACAGCCCCAAAATCCAATACCACGATACGATTATTAGCACTCCTCACCATCAAATTAGCAGGTTTAATATCACGGTGAATCAGTGGTGGTTCTTGTCCATGGAGATATTCTAAAATATCACAGGTTTGAATCATCCAAGCGATCGCTTGATTAGGTGTAACAGGTCCAGTGTTATATATCCGTTTTTCTAAATCCTGTCCATGAATTAATTCCATTCCCAAATATTTTTTACCACCTTCGACAAAAAAGTCATAATACTTAGGAATTCCCGGATAATTAAGACATTTCAGAGCATTCGCTTCTCGTTCAAATAACTCTTGTGCTTTGGCTATTTTAGCCATATCCGCGTTCATCTGCTTTAACACCAACAACTGCGGTACTCCCGTACTCAAGCCCGTATCATCCCAAGCTAGGTAAGTAGTACCCATCCCTCCTTGTCCCAGAATTCTCAAAATCTGATAATGACGAATTCGCTGGAGAACAGTCAGCGGTTGACCACAATGAACACAAAATATATTGTTTGGCGAGTTTCCTTCGTGAGTACAACGAGAAATAGAGAGATTTTCCGTTTCCTGGTGTATGGGCTGCCAAGGAGCAACTGTCGGTTCTGGTATATCCTGAAGTTGGAATTTGAGTATGGGACCGCCCTGTGCTAATTGCAGCAGGGAATTATCTGGTAATGTACTTTTGGTAACCAGAACACCATTGAGAAAAGTACCATTTGTCCCTTGACTAATGACCTGCCAAGCATCACCCTTCTTACCAGTACCGAATTGTTTAAGTTCGAGATGATAGCGAGAAACTAAACTATCATTTAAAACAACGTGATTATCCACTGCTCTACCAATACGAATTATGGTATAACCCTCAAAGCGCCACTGGTTAAGGGGTGTTTTATGTTGCATGTCTAACAGGGTCAGAGTAACCACAAGAAAGCCTAAGAGTTAAGAGATGGAAATTGTTAATGCCAACTTTGCTGATTTGGAGAAACCTTTACCCGTATCAGTATACCTGTAATGTTGTCGTGGCCATTATATTCGTTCGCTAAATCAATTAAGTTGTTAAGACCTGATTCTAGATTAGCGCCAGAACTAAGCAGAGGTTCTAGATGAGTCTGCCAATTATTTTCTACTAAATCATTATCTGATAAACCGTCCGAAGCTAACAGCAGCAAAGTATCTTCACTAATTTCAAAAAAATCTACCTCTGGATGGACGAAATTTGCATCTCGTGGTCCAATAGCTTGGGTGAGTTGGTAGGCATCTGGACGAGCATAAGCAATAGCAGATTCTACACCTTTGGCTATTTCCCGCTGGCCAACTTCGTGATCTACAGTTATTTGTTCTAGTCCCCGTTGGCCTGTGCAACGATAAAGACGACTATCACCAACATGAGCAACTGCGGCTCTGGTATTATGCATTAATAACATCACCAAGGTAGTACCCATGCGCCCCACACCAGAACGCAGTCCTTGTTGATTGAGATTGTAGATCGTCTCATTAGCCAAAAAAACTGCTTTTTGGATACTTTCTGCGGTTGGGAGTTCTGCTGTCACCCAGTTTTCTTGAAAGTATTGTTGCAGAGTACTTACAGCTAACTCACTGGCTACTTCACCAGCAGCGTGTCCTCCCATACCATCACACAAAATATACAAACCTCGTGCTTGCAAATTCCGACTTCTGGGCAATTCCAGTTTTTGCTGCTTGCTGTTAATGCCAAAATAGTCTTCATTGTGATTTCTTTGACGACCAACGTCGGTGCGTCCTGTATTTTCCACACTCCTTAACTGCATTGACAATATAATTGTTGGTGCATCTTCGTTTTTATCGATTTCTTCACCATCATCATCATCTTGCAATATGGTGGATGCCGAAGGATATTTTGCCTCTGTAGAACTAAAATCATGATTGGCAGGTGGTTCTAGTTCCGTGGCTATTTCTTCCAATCGCGATCGCAATTCTTCCAAATTTTCAATCTTACCAATTTCTAAATCCTCCAACATCTTTACAACCGAACCAATTTGAGTGCGTTGGGACTGTTTACATAAAGTCTGCCAAACTCGTCCCAACGCCTTGATGGTTAAGGGTTGCTCCGCATGTTCTGATAAATTACTCCCAGGTATTTCCAGATGCAACCGTTGTAATCCCAATGTTTGATCTTCATCCAGTCGCAAATTAGATAATTCCAACAAACTTTGGCGACAATTCACCCGTTCCAGCACTCCCCAAAGATGAATCATCTGATAACACCAGTGCAGAATTTGTAAAGGATGGGTTGTCTGATCTTGCCACGCATCCAATAACAACTGCCAATGAGAACGGTCTTCAATCAAAATCACCTGTATATTATCTTGCTGCCATGCATCGTGGATTAGTGGTATTACGGATGGAGTTTCTGGTTGTAATACCACATAAGCTTTCGCTAAATTAGGAATTCCAATCACACTGAGGGATGGCACAATCAATCCATCTGGTTGATTTCCTAGCATCGCCTCAATAGGTGATATTTGATAGGGTTGGCAATCTAAAACCCTAACTTTAAGTTCAGTATTAGTCGCCATAACCTCTCGACTGGGTAATGGTGCCAGTAACTGATAGCGTTGTTCTCGATCTAAAAATGAGCCTACCGCAGATTGTGGCTGAGAGTTTATATTTCCCTGCATTTGTGTTAGTGCATGCCCAAATTCTGAAACTATAACAGGTGTTTCTTGGGTAATAATTGCCCACCAAATTGTGCCGCATTCTGCACCACAGTTTTGACAGTTTTGTGTATCTACAGAAACTTCATATCCACATTTATAACAAGCCCTATGAGTTAAAGACGTGCCACAATTTTGACAAAACTTGTTGTCATTGGGGTTTTCAAATTGACAGTGAGGGCAAATCAGCATAGTAGAAATTCCTTGATTTTCCTTCTAAGATGCTTATAGCCACTAGATTCAAAGTGCCACAATTAGCTAACCCTGATTACAGTGGATATACAGGAGAATATGGATTCACCACGGAAGATCGGTGACAGTATTAATTGTAATTGCCAATAGAAATTCTTATGAATCATTAAGAATAGCCATAGTCCGTGGATCAAAAAGTTGTCGGTGGAGATAACTCATGGGGAAGATGTTTTGGTATTTATGAGTATTTTCAAAGCATTTTTAGATAAATACCATCTACAAGGTGGTATATTCTTCACTTTTCTAGCTCTAAATAACTCAATAATTCATTCACCAATCCTGGGTTTTCCCCATAATCTACAACCAGCCTTAAGAGATATATAGGACTCCTATATAAGTTTGTGATTTACTCATAGTAGCTAGGCAACTTAAATCCGAGACTTGTGCAAAATTTGGATTTCTGGGGCTGTGAGGTAGCGCCATTCACCTGGTTGCAGACCATTTAATTGTAGGTTGGTAATACTGACCCGAATCAATCGCAAAGTCGGAAACCCTACTGCAGCAGTCATGCGCCGCACCTGACGGTTTTTTCCTTCTGTGAGAGTCATTTCCAGCCAAGCTGTAGGAATATTTTTT
This sequence comes from Azolla filiculoides, assembly GCA_910574055.2. Lineage (NCBI taxonomy): Eukaryota > Viridiplantae > Streptophyta > Polypodiopsida > Salviniales > Salviniaceae > Azolla > Azolla filiculoides. The sequence continues at coordinate 7,451 of CAJTBH020000070.1, forward strand.
CTAAATCTAATCGGGGGATTGCGTTCACTGACCGTAGGTTCTTCTAAAAATAGCTTAACTTGAGCAGGACGAGTCTGGTAATTTTGAATTTCTACCCCTGTGCATAGCTTATTGATAGCTTCACCATCAGGAATGTGTTCTAACTGTACCCAGTAGGTGCGTTTATGACCAAATCGGGGGTTAGCGAGACGGTGCTGTAATTGTCCATCGTTTGTTAATAACATTAACCCTTCACTATCCCAGTCTAAACGTCCCACAGGATAGATTTCAGGAACATCAATATAGTCTTTCAGGGTAATGTGTTTGGGAGATTCTTGAGTAAATTGACTCAGAACTCCATAGGGTTTATGAAAAATAATATACTTAAAGTCATTAGTCATTAATCGGTGGTAATTCCAAAATGGTGATCGCCCAGCAGTACCATAATATTTAACCAGAATAGATGCGATCGAGTCTTTAACCCAAGACGGGTTGTGTAACCAACTACAAACTCTTTTTACCCCCACATCCTCACAATTTATAACCCCTCTCGCCCTATTCAAAACCAAAATGCTACAATCTACACCATGCTAGGGGTGCCTGCACAACAAGGCTGAGAACAAACTCTTAACACCTGAGTCTGGGTAATACCAGCGGAGGGAAGCTGTATATTGAGGATTGTAATATGCGTACAGAATGGGTAGCCAAGCGGCTTGGACAAGGCAATGTATCGCAAATGCACTACGCCCGTCAGGGTGTCATCACCGAAGAAATGCACTACGTAGCCAAGCGGGAAAATCTTCCTGCTGAACTGATCCGCGAAGAAGTGGCACGGGGAAGGATGATTATCCCTGCTAATATTAATCACACTAACTTAGAACCGATGGCGATCGGTATCGCTTCTAAATGTAAAGTAAATGCCAATATCGGCGCTTCTCCAAACTCTTCCAACCTGCAAGAAGAAGTCGATAAACTAAACTTAGCAGTAAAATATGGTGCAGATACCGTCATGGACTTGTCCACAGGAGGCGGTAATTTAGATGAAATTCGCACTGCAATTATCAACGCTTCACCTGTTCCCATTGGCACAGTTCCAGTTTACCAAGCGTTAGAAAGCGTTCACGGCACAATTGAACATCTCACCGCTGACGACTTTCTCCACATCATCGAAAAACACGCCCAGCAAGGGGTAGACTATCAAACCATCCACGCGGGAATTTTAATAGAACATTTACCCTTGGTCAGAAGCCGCATTACAGGTATTGTTTCTCGCGGTGGTGGAATTTTAGCGCGGTGGATGTTGCATCACCACAAACAGAACCCCCTGTATACCCATTTCAACGACATCATTGAGATTTTCAAAAGATATGATGTTTCCTTCAGTTTAGGCGACTCCTTGCGCCCTGGATGTACCCATGATGCCTCAGATGAAGCCCAGTTAGCAGAACTGAAAACCCTGGGAAATCTCACCCGCAAGGCTTGGGAAGATGATGTCCAAGTCATGGTAGAAGGTCCTGGTCACGTACCAATGGATCAAATTGAGTTCAACGTCCGCAAGCAAATGGAAGAGTGTTTAGAAGCACCATTCTATGTTCTTGGTCCTTTGGTAACAGATATTGCTCCTGGTTACGACCATATTACTTCAGCAATTGGGGCAGCAATGGCGGGATGGTATGGTACTGCAATGCTGTGTTACGTGACTCCCAAAGAACATTTAGGTTTACCTAACGCTGAAGACGTGCGAAATGGGTTAATTGCTTATAAAATTGCCGCTCATGCAGCGGATATTGCTAGACATCGGCCAGGTGCTAGAGATAGAGATGATGAACTTTCGAAAGCTCGATATAATTTTGATTGGAATCGTCAATTTGAGTTATCTTTAGACCCAGAAAGAGCGAAGGAATATCACGATGAAACTTTACCCGCAGATATCTATAAAACTGCTGAGTTCTGTTCTATGTGTGGACCGAAGTTCTGTCCAATGCAGACTAAGGTTGATGCTGATGCGTTGACTGAGTTGGAGAAGTTTTTAGCGAAAGAACCTGTAGCTCAAGTTTAAACACCGAACAACATAATCCCCGATTTCTTAAAGAAATCGGGGATTTGAAATATAAAATCATATGAAAATATTTTCTTACTTTAATAAATCGTCAATCTCATGACAAATTTGAGAACATTTAGAGGAAAAATTAACACCTCTAGGAACAATTAAAAATAGCAAAAAAGTTAAAACTGAAGTTCAATAAATTCATGTTTGGATTGAACTATTTCCTTGTGAGAATCAGAATAATTTCCCTTTGGGTTTATTAGAAAAAATGGCGACAACTCAATATTTATTTGATCCTTTTCGCAACCCACCCTCTGAATTAGAACTATTGACAAGTTCTAGAAATTCATTAGCATAAAAACATGAATTAACAAATGATTATATGTTGACAAGTAATGAGTTTTCATTGGCAGAAATTTCAGAAATAAAGCTGCCAGCACATAGAACATTAAAAGTGACTGATGACGATATAGATGGTTTTCTTGATTATAGGAAAGGTAATTATACGTTTATTATTTTATCTTTTTTAGATCCAAATCTAAAATATGGTCACTTAAAGTTTCATCAAGGCCACATATACCCAGCGTCACAATTTACCGATGCTAAACTAAATACAAATAATATTGATTTCGATAAATATAGACTGTTTTAATATCTGAGAGATAAATTACTCAACTTCCAACTTATGGAAGGTTTAGAAAATATTACAAAAAACGATACTCATTTTAAAGATTGGCTTTCAGGTCAACCAGATAAAGATAAATGTTTGACAGATAACTATATTGATATAAATCAAAGTGTTGAACTTAAAGGTTTTGAAGATTTTTTTGAAAAGAGAAGAAATAAATTGAAGACGGAATTACAAAAACTGCAGAAATAGCGATTGAAATAGCGATTCAAAAACTTTACAGTGCGATCGCTTGCTGTGAGAGATGCGATAGCGAGGCTAACCGAAGGTATCGCTTGTGGTGATGGTAGTGCGATTGTGGAAAGTTGATGAATTTCTTTTTCTAACCCTTTCCACTTTTTTTGACAAGTTTTTTTTCTGCATCACTTTCTGCAAAGAGTGGTATTTAATTATCTAAATCTTCAATTTCTCTCTTTTTCTGATTGAGCTTAATGTGTGTAGCTGCAAAATTACTAATCTCTGAGGAAATATTCTATTTAATATCATTTATTAACTTCGCTATTTTGTGTTTTTATTATTTAGTTTCACCACAGCCGTATCTTTTTACAGCATTTCTGTAGCTTTCAATATTCCATTGATTTTTTTCCCAAGTTGGAGGAAAATCCCAATTTAAAGGAACGCGATTTATTAACGAGTTTCTGCACCTGATATTAATATAAATATTATGTAATGTTTGTAATTGGGTAGAATTAGTTTGTTCTGTATAGTAGGCATTTTTTAAAATATCAATAACCGCAACCGATAAATATTTACAAATTTTAAATTTATATCTACACCAAATAAATAATTTTCAAGAATTGTCCGCTTTTCATGAAAAAGCACTTTCTGTATACGTTGAATTTCTGGATTTTTGGGTTGATATTCAAATGGCTGCCCATCATGATCAAAAATAATTAATTCATCATTCTTTATTTATATTATTTATATCTGATAAATACTTAATGTCTTATCTTTCGTGTCAAATAAAATTTGAAGCTCGCTTTTGATAACAAGAATTTCATTCAAAGCCGAAACTGAAAAATTTCCTGTTACTACGGCTGAGCTACAAATTTCTAAACTATTAATAATGTAATTGGCTTCTTTTCGAGAATCAACTTTCTCATATGAAAGTTGAATATCTTGGCAATTCCAACCTTTAATTTAATTAAATTAAATTTATGTATAACTGATCTGCGAATAGTTTCACGACAGATATACATGCTAATAAAACTAGGAGTAAAGAAAGAAGCATCTTTATAATTATTGAGTCTTTCAAAAATTAATCCCAGAACAGAAGCATTAATTAATGTTTGATGTTGTGTTTGTATTTCTTCTGCACCTTGATTACTAAAATCATAACCATTGAGAACAGAATTAAAAAAAAATACTCTAGTGCGTTTATTACCATAATTATCCTTAATAATAGTTACGGGGAAAATAGACAGCTTTTTATCAAAGCTTCAGCTGCTTATTGTAATAGTTAATTCTTGAATATGTGTTCCTTCAAAAAATGAAACGTTTAAGTAAGCAACATGACCAAAAATATTTTTCGAACTTTGGTCCCGTTCACTAGATAGATAATTAAAAGTCCTGAAAAAAAGGTGGTTCAGTTCGTTAAAGCTCGGTATTTTTCACAACTGTAAAATCTTAAAGGCTGTATCGTTTTTGTGGAATTTTAAAAGTTCAAATTCAAGAGATTCAAAAAAATAATCGGAGTGACGCAAGTAATTACTAATTCTAAAGCAATTTGAGAAATTTGCTGTTACTAGGTGTTACCAAATTTGTGAAGGTTTTCTAATCTGGTAATTTTTTCTAAAAATTCTGGCTGAGTAGTGGTATTCTCAATCAATGAAGCTGAATAACGTTCTCCTTGTTTTTTAGGCCTAATTATTTCTTCACCACTTTCCTGAACTTCGGTTAAACCAATTATGTGTAGTACTTCACTGTAAGGTTTTTTATTCAGGCTGTTATTATCATTATCTATCTGCAAAAACTAACTCTATACTCATCATTTATCCTTATTTTGCTGTTGCTAGGCTACACGAATGAATATAATATATCTGTACTATCCTAACGCATTTGTGAAAAAATCTTGAGACAAGTTGATACTTTTTATAAAAAACTCGTAAAATTATCTCTGAAGATGAATATAAAAAAAATATGATCCGGTTTGTTTTAACAGGAATTTTGCTGTTATTAATGACAGCTTGTACTAGTTTAGCATTGCTACCGACTTATGACTTAGTGGAGAAAGGAATTATGATACAACTGGAACAAACCCAACAGGGACTTCAGCAAAAAGTGGATTTAGATTTTCAAAAGTTTGATATTAAGGGAGTGTCAATTACTCAACAACAGCCTTTGAATATTGGCAATTTACCTGCTTATCATGTCCAAGGGACTTATGATTTAATTTTTAAATTACCAAACCAAGAAATCTCTCAGCTACAAAAACCCTTTGACATTTATCTGCAAATTCAACGAGAAGGTAAAAGTTGGCGTTTGCTACTACCGGAAAAAAATGATAGGACCCCTTCGATTTGGCATAGTTATCTGATTCTTTAGTAGCTCTAATCCCCCAATGATTTACAGCGATTTTCAAGTAAATAAACCACATCTTTGTTATTTCTCTCATAGTCGTTTAGCTCCTCCTAGATCCTCCTTAAAAACGAGGACTTTGATCAGGTTATTCTTTTCAGAGGGGTTGGGGGGATATCGATACAACACTAGATTTTACAAACATTTTCTAAAATCCAACATGGTATTAGATGTTGACTTTCGATTTAATATTTGGTATTATGAAGTCCATAAGAAAGAACTACTTTGAATTTCAATAATCCTAGTTTTGATAAACTCTACCCTTGCAAGGTCCTCCCCTTCCTTGCCAATGACGGTTAGCAGAGTCTAAAGTCATCAAGGTATAGAGAAAGGCAATGATGCGTAAATGAAATGCTAACCAAGGGCTGCATTTGTAAAAACGGATGATGGAAAAATATGCAAATGTCATTAATAGCTAGGTTAATAAACACGTGAGAGTCATTAGCAAATTTCCTAATACTAAACCCAAGATAATTCCCATGACTGGTATTATATAAACTAAGGTCATTTTTAACACGCTACCTGTTAATAACAAGGGTGAATAATTGAGTTGTATGTAGGTACTATGGGCTACCATATTGCAGATAGAATCTAAGGAATTGTAAGGACGCAAACTATAAGTTAACGCACTTAATCCTAACCAAATTTTTCCTTGATTAGATTTAACGGCTTTTGCTAAAGAACAATCATCAATTAAAGCTTGGCGAATAACTTGCAGTCCACCAATATTGTTGAGAGTTTCGCGCCGAATTAAAATACAACCACCAGCGGCTGCGGCAGTGGCTTTTTTGGAGTTATTTACCCAGTGAAAAGGGTAGAGTTTTTGGAAGAAAAAGACAAAAGTAGGCATCAATAATTGTTACTAAAAACTTTGACAACGCAGTCGGACGATGATAGATACTAAATCTAAATTCTCTTTTTCAGCTTTGCCAATTAATCGGCGCAGATTACTAATATCATGTTCTATATCTGTATCGGTAAGTAAAAAATAATCGGGTTGTAATTGACTGGCTTTTTGTACACCTTGTTCCATTGCCCAAAGTTTACCAGTCCAAGTAGCAGGCAAATCTACACTAGAGACTATATGTAATTGTGGCAGTTTGTCTACTGCGTAAGGTACTCCCTCGGGAAAATTTGCTGTACCATCTGTACTTTGATCATCCACCAAAAAGACTTGGAAATTACCAGGATACTCTTGGAGAAGAAGCGATCACAAAGTAAAGTAATGGGGATGACTCAACTTCATTCCGCGCTGGAACTACCACACACACAGTAGGTAGTGATTGTTTTGTAGAGGGTTTGTATACAACGTCTTTATTGGTTCCTAACTGCTGATCTACCCGCCAAAACTGCCCCCAAAACAAGAGTAAAAATAACCATATTGCTAAAGATAAAACTATCAACCCCAACAAAGTTCCTACCATAACGCTTGCAAATTCTCACTAACTCAGACAAAAGACATTGTGTGTTAATTTTGGGGAAGAATATCCTCTACCCACGGTTATGTTCTTAATTATTATTTGGTGCTGAGGTAAATAATTTATGAAAACATAAGATAGGGGCAAAGTCAAGCAAATTACAGAAGCGATTGCAGTTAGTCAACAACATCTGTTGTCAATTCAAAAACCAGATGGTTACTGGTGGGGAGAATTAGAATCTAATGTCACCATCACGTCCGAAGCTGTACTGCTACATAAAACTTGGGGAACAGATAAAACTCGACCTTTGCATAAAGTTGAAACCTATCTGCCATCGCAACAACGAGAACATGTGGCCTGGGAACTATTCTACGGAGATGCTGGGTACACCTAATAACTGTAGAAGCCTAAATGGCCTGCGGTTATTAGGTGTACCCACCACAGATCCCCCCCTAATTCGCGCTAAAACTTTGATACTTGAAAAAGGTGGAATTAGCAAAACACGCATTTTCACCAAATTACATCTGGCCTTAATTGGTTGCTACCATTGGCGCGGTTTACCATCATTACCACCTTAGGTAATGCTACTACTACCCAATAGTTTCCCCTTCAATATTTATGAACTTGCTATAGAAATCATATTTGATTTTTGAAAAAGACTAAGAGATAATACCGAGAAAGTGTCTTGTCTAATAGCTAACAATCATCAACCAGGAGCTACAATCTAAA
>CAJTBH020000071.1:0-14956 GCA_910574055.2 Azolla filiculoides
GGCAATAGACCTTGATCATAATTTAGCTGAACCAAGGTTAGGTTTAGCACTGACATAACGAAAAGTCTGTGGTGATTCTCTTTCTCTGGAGCTATTCCAACATCCTGCCAATTTATTGACGGTTATACAAACTTGTCGTCCTCAAGCACTTTCTCTAACTAAGTTTTCTGACCAACCTATGAAAGCCATGGTTCACTATGCTTTCCATAGACCTTCTTTAATCCCTCTACCTTAGACCTGAATCCTTACGCTTCTGCTAATACCAAAGATTTGTAACCTGTTCCACACCCAGCGTCTAATATGACTTTGTCTTTGTTATCTACAACTTTTTGATTCCGCAAATAATATCCAGTTACTAAATTATGAAAATATAGTAAACTAGCATAATTTTGGGATTTTTACCAAGTGGTGTGTTTGGGTAGGGTGCGCTATCAAATTGTTGGCTAATTTTATCCCATAAACAAATCAGAGTTGGAATCATTCATGATAATTAATGTTACTCCTAAGAGGTTGGATGCTTAAAACCAATAAATTAGATTACATAACATTACTTAACTTGGCAACAGTAACCAACCAGTAGGACCAGCACGTGATGAAACTGTCTGAGTAGTACCTATACCAGCAGTAGAAATTTAACATGAAAAAATAGTTAGAGTCACTGATTCAGTAGTACCTGCTGGTGTCATAAATGAATTTAAATAGGTAACTCCTGCATAAGAATTTAAACTGACTTCCCTGGAAACACTGTTGTTTGTAGCTACTGTATTATTTCAAGTGATTATTTAAAGTGATTATATATTGGTAATTCTCCGTTTTTTGTTGAATACCAACTCCTAATTCGTCAATAGAAGTAGTAAACGCACTATTTTCTAGGTAATAAGCTTGTTGAGCGCGGTTCATTGAGCCAGTATATAGTTTAGCCTCAGTCTGCTTAATTTTATTAGCTCTACTCAACAAAGAAGGTAGGGCGCTCGCAGACAGTATACCAATCATTACTGTAACTATAATTAATTCTGTCAGTATAAACCCTGGATTTCTTGCTTTTGTGCGATAAAATGCCGTAACAATCCCGCTCGATAATTGGTGTTCATGGTGTTTTTAGAGGTTAACTTATTTTCTTTAGGGGTTAACTTAGCAGATATTCTTAGCAGATATTTAAAGATGCGCTTTGACATAAATGTCAAAAATATCCAGAAATATACCCTGAACTCAGTATTCCCAATAGCTCTCAAATTTCTATCACCAAGGAGCATCGTAAATTCGCTTTCTTTTGCGAGTCATGTATAAACTTACTATGGAAAGTCCTTATACAGAAGAAAATAACGGCTTTTTGCTTTTATGGAAATGCTCCTATCACCAAACTTCAGTTATGCTATATTAAATAGTACGTAGTGGTTATGAGTTTGTAAAAAAAATGACTAACTCCACAGCAGAAAACTTAGTAATTATCGGTTCTGGACCCGCAGGGTATACAGCAGCTATCTATGGGGGACGTGCTAATTTAAAGCCTGTCGTTTTTGAAGGATTCCAAGCAGGAGGTTTACCTGGTGGACAACTCATGACAACGACGGAAGTTGAGAACTTTCCAGGTTTTCCCCAGGGTATAACGGGACCAGAACTGATGGATAATATGAAGGCACAGGCAGAACGCTGGGGGGCTGAGTTATATACTGAAGATGTGATATCAGTGGATTTAAGTCAACGTCCATTTACTATCCGTTCCCAAGAAAGGGAAGTGAAGGCACATAGTTTAATTATCGCTACTGGTGCAACAGCGAAACGTTTAGGTTTACCTAGTGAAAATGAATTTTGGAGTCGGGGAATTTCCGCTTGTGCGATTTGTGATGGTGCTACTCCAATTTTTCGCGGTGTGGAGTTAGCAGTTATTGGTGCGGGGGACTCGGCCGCTGAGGAAGCTATTTATTTAACGAAATATGGTTCTCAGGTACATTTGTTGGTGCGTTCTGAGAAAATGCGGGCTTCCAAAGCGATGCAAGATAGAGTTTTTAGTAACCCGAAAATAAAGGTACATTGGCATACAGAAGCAGTCGATGTGGTTGGTAAAGGTAATATGACGGGTGTGCAGGTCCGTAATAATCAAACTGGGGAAGAAAGCACAATTAATGCCAAAGGTTTATTTTACGCTGTTGGCCATACGCCCAATACAGGATTGCTTCAGGGACAATTAGAATTGGATGAGGTGGCGTACATTATCACTAAACACGGTGGCGTAGAAACCAGTATAGATGGTGTATTTGCGGCAGGTGATGTGCAGGATCATGAGTTTCGGCAAGCTATTACTGCTGCGGGTACTGGTTGTATGGCGGCCATGTTGGCGGAAAGATGGTTATCATCAAGGAATTTAATTCATGAGTTTCATCATCAGTCAGAAACCGCTGCTAATGAATTAGCAGCACAACCAGCAGCAGAGAAAACAGAAACAGAGTTTAATTTGCAAGCGACACGCCATGAAGGTGGTTATGCTTTAAGAAAATTATTCCATGAGAGCGATCGCTTGATCTTAGTTAAATATGTCTCTCCTGGTTGTGGTCCCTGTCATACCTTGAAACCAATATTAAATAAAGTAGTGGATGAATTCGATGGTAAAATCTACCTTGTCGAAATAGACATTGACAAAGATAGAGACATTGCCGAAAATGCTGGAGTGATTGGAACACCTACGGTACAGTTCTTTAAAGATAAGGAACTAGTCAAGGAAGTTAGAGGTGTAAAGCAGAAAAGTGAATATCGGCAGTTAATTGAAAGTAATCTGTAGGATTGGGGACTGGGGACTAGGGACTGGGGAAATTTCACTAAAGTAAATTATGATTCAAGCTTTACCTGAAACTAAATTAGTCTCTTTTAAAGAGTTTGTAGAGTGGTATGGAAATACAGGAAAACGTTCCCAGAGTTAAACTTAACTGCTAAGCAAATCTTTCAAGCAGGTTTTTAGCAGTATTGAATATTGATTTTTACTCAATGTGAAATAAAATAATTATAAATAAATTTCTATCAAAAACTATTTTGAATTTTGAATTCTTTAACCCCACTCTCCAATCTTCCATGACCAATAATTTCTTGATGGTACAAGCCACCAGATTTATCCGTCGAATCAATCCAAAATCCAAAATCTAAAATCGGATGACCATTACAACACGTCAACTACCAAGTTTCCTCAAATTTACTAAAAATCCTACCCTATCTCAGGGTTTGATGCTAATAGGGTTATGTATGACGCTATTTTTTATCTTTATAGCCTTTTTGGCACCTGTTTTTCAAAGTTGGGGATGGTTACAAAACCCCAAAGAATTTCTCTCTAACCCTATTCATAATGCACCTTCAGCTAAACATTGGTTTGGTACAAGTAGGTTGGGTTATGATGTCTTCTCGCGGACTATATTTAGCGCACAAGCTGCACTGCAAGTAGTTATCTTAGCTACTGCACTTAGTATGATAGTGGGTGTGCCTTTAGGGATGGTGAGTGGCTATTTGGGGGGAAGATTGGATAAAGTGCTGCTGTTTCTCATGGACAGTATTTATACTTTACCGGGATTACTGCTTTCCGTGACACTGGCTTTTGTGGTAGGTAGAGGAATTTTAAATGCTGCGATCGCAATCAGTATAGCCTACATCCCCCAATATTATCGCGTAGTTCGTAACGACACAGTCAGCGTCAAAACAGAAGTCTATATCGAAGCCGCACAAGCAATGGGTGCTTCTACCTGGATTGTACTTTCACGCTATCTATTTTTCAATGTCATTCAAAGCGTTCCCGTCCTCTTTACCCTCAACGCCGCAGATGCCATATTAGTTTTAGGCGGTTTAGGCTTTTTGGGTTTAGGACTGCCAGAAGACGTACCCGAATGGGGCTATGATTTAAAACAAGCTCTAGAAGCACTACCTACAGGCATTTGGTGGACTACCCTCTTTCCCGGTTTAGGGATGACAATTATGGTGGTAGGGTTATCACTACTTGGTGAAGGCTTGAATGAATTTGTCAATCCCCGTCTGAGAAGATAAAATAGGTGATTGGTGATTGGTGATTGGTGATTGGTGATTGGGAAAAATAACTTAATGACTAATGACTAATAACTAATGACAACTGACAAACTGAGAGACTCGTGTGAAAGATAACATTACTGTAATTGCAGCTGCGACAGGTGGATTCATGCTTTCTGTAGTTTTATCCGGTATTTTAAAAGGCGCAGCCGTGACAACTTGGGAACAAGCACGTATTAGTTCCTACCCTGTGGCTAATGTACGAATTATTAGCAATAACAAATAAACTAAAACTATCTATCACTAAAACCTAATATTTATAGTGTTTTCAGTGGCTAAAATTCCATCGAAAATACTGTGATTTATAATAATCTATTTCCGAAGTTTCTGAAAAAACTGCGGATTTATTTATATATTTCCTAATTCGATATTTTTATAAATATCATTGATATTAATTAAAATATCTTCATAAAAGTCTTGAGGATAAATAAGATGATGCAAATACTAACCAGGAAGAGTTTCACCGATTAAATAATAATAATCTAAACCAACTAAATTACTAATCCACCAATAGCAATGATAAACGTAATTGGGGGAAAATAACTCCATCACTTTAGTACCGGGTTGACAAAAAACTAAATTTGTTAACCCACTTCACTTCCATGAGAAGAAATAAAAATTTCAGCTTGAGAAAATAATACCGCTTGTTCTTCTACTGACATTAACTCTAAAATTACTGATTCAAAACCATAAAGCTGAAGGAAATTTAATATTTCCTCTTCATTTAAAAGTCTGCGACTTTTAGCTAATTTAAGAGTAATATAAATCCTTTTCTTAGAAGAAGTAATCTTTAGATATTGTGTATTTAAAAACTGTTGCTTTAAAAATTCGCAATTCCAAATAGGCATCCATGCTACACAACCAGGGAAAGAAGGAACAATTAACTCAGTAGCTTGTAAATGTTGAATTTAACTAATATTAATCTGTTTATCTTCTGGTATTTCTAGTTTCCTTAAAGTTTGTAGTGGAAATGGTAGTCGATTATCTAGCACAGAATAATCAATTTCCGAAAAAGAAAAATTATAATTTATTATTCTCAATAATTCCCATATTGCTAAAATATCCAACATCCAATGAAAATATATATGATTTGTTAATCCCGCTAAAACAGCTACTTTTCGCTCAACAAACTTAATCAACAAACTTAATAGGAGGTAATTTTTGAATTGATAAAATAGGATGTTGGTTAGGATGTTTATCAGGATGATGAAGAATTAATATAGGAAGATGTGGAGAAACATCAGCTAAAAAATATGATTCATCTGTCATAATCGCAGAAAGAGTTTCATCATAACTCAACCAAAATCTACCTTGGGGAATTTTGACTACATAAGAAGCTGGTAACTTAACTAAGTTACCAAATCTAAGCCTAAAGTGTATATCTTTATGGAGAGATTTAAGATAAGTTAATTTAACATCATTCTCTGGATAAGTCTGTACATAATTATCTCTACATAATCAATTATTTTCTGCCCATTCTCAGCTTGATCCATGAAAATGTCTGGGAGGAGATACAAGTTGAATTTCCGAGAAATCAAATCTTTGATTTAACTTTCCTGTTTGCACAATATTAGATAGTCACTCATCTATAAATGGCGTAACATAAGAGTTAATTTCCATAGCTTTTTGAAAAAAAAATAGCATCTTCAAACTGGTAATTATGTGCCAACATAAAACCTAAATAAGCTAAATTAAAGGAGGAATTAAATTTTAAGTTTAATTGCTTTGCTGCTTCGAAAAAATAATTACTTCATCAAAGTTACCAATTTTAAATAATGCAATCCTTAATCAATAATATGCTTCTGTTAAATCAGGATTAATACCGATAGATTTTCGTAAATAAACAATTGCTTGCTGATCATTTTCAAATTTCATCCAGTACTTACCAAGAGTAAAATAAACTTGTTCATGGTTGTAAATATCAATAATCCTGCCTAGAATAGCAACTGCTTCTGGGCATTTATTTTGGTTTAAAAATAAAGTGCTTAATTCCACAGATGTCAGTAAATTCTGTGGTTCATTTTCTAATATTCTTGGAAGTAAATTTAAATATATTTCAGGATAGATATTAAAAATGATTTTATGGAGAAATAAATATGACTCACTAGTTTCGTGTCAGATTTGAAAGATTTGATTTAAGGAATTGAACTCCATCATTAATAGTATTTTTTGAAGATGAAATTAATGCTTGAGAAATATTTATTAAGGCTTGGGATAATTCCGGTTTAACTTTAATAGCTTTTCGTAAATAATTAATACCTTGATCAAAATCGGCTTGCTGAAAAACAACAAAAGCTAAATCACTATAAGCAGGTGCATAATCAGATAATATTTGAATCGTATTGGAAAACTATCTTTAGATAATTACCACTGTTTATTGTAACAGTAAATCAACCCTAAGTGATAATAAGTTAAATAAGTTTTTTCTAAAGGAAAATCATTTTGAGAATTTCCGATTCCTAAATTCAAATGTCCTAATTTTTGCCATATATAAGCTTGGTGAAGATGTGCATCAACCCAATCTAATCTGGTTAGATTTGAAGAACCGTTTCCCAATAGGAAATTGCTACTTCTAAATTACCCTCTATTGCTATTGCATGACCCAAGTTATAATATCAGCTTGCTTGTCATCCCACTCTAAAATAGCCTTATAAATTTCCTGAGCTATGTCAGCTCTCTGCACAGATAAATATTCTTGAGCTCGATTTTTACGGAAATCAATAAATTCCGTTAATACTGCATCTTTATGTTCTAATTCTATCGTTGCACAACTTGATAGCCAAGTCATTTGACATTTTTCTTCATCTCCTTGCAAAAGCCAAGATAAACCCAAATACCAATATAAAGAAATGACATGAGGTTCTAAGTCAAGACATTATTCGTAAATACTAATAGCTGTGGCAAAATTCTCTTGTGATAAACACATATTTGCCTGATTGTTAAGTTGGTGAATATCCATAATAGTAAAATTGGATAATTTCTGTAAATTTGTGGTTTGATATAAAATCAAGAATTAGGAATTAATCTGTGCAGCAAGTAATCGGTATTGATTTAGGTGGAACAGCGATTAAGCTAGGACGGTTTACAAAAGATGGAAATTGTCTACAATCTATAACTGTGGATACTCCCCAACCTGCAACACCAGAGGCTGTATTATTTGCAATGGTGGATGCCATAGCTACGCTGACCAAAGGTAACGCTCAAATAGACCCAGATAATCAAACTATAGCTATAGGTGTAGGAACTCCTGGCCCTGCTGATGCTGCTGGTAGAGTTGCCAAAGTTCCTATAAATTTAGCAGGATGGCATGATATACCTTTAGCAGATTGGTTAGAAGCAAAGACCAGTAAACCTACTATCCTCGCTAATGATGCTAACTGTGCAGCTTTAGGAGAAGCTTGGTTAGGTGCTGGACGTAATTTTCAAAATTTGATTTTGTTGACTTTAGGAACTGGGGTTGGTGGTGCAATTATTCTTGATGGTAAATTATTTGTCGGTCATCAAGGTGCAGCTGGAGAATTAGGTTTAATTACCTTAAACCCCGATGGTCCAACGTGCAATAGTGGTAATCACGGTTCTTTAGAACAGCATACTTCTATTTCCGCTATTCGTCGTCGCACAGGCAAAGAACCAGCAGAATTAGGCAAACTTGCCCAAAATGGTAATCCTGAAGCATTGACTTTTTGGCAGAATTATGGTAAGGACTTAGGAATTGGTTTAACGAGTTTAATTTATGTTCTCACACCCCAAGCAGTAATTATTGGTGGTGGTATCAGTGCGAGTTTTGAATTTTTCTTTCCAGCAATGCAAGCAGAAATTGAAAAGCGGGTTTTACCAACATCGCGTGTACGGTTACAAATATTACCAGCAGAACTGGGTAACTCAGCCGGAATGGTAGGTGCTGCTAAGTTAGCATTGGGAATAGGTGACAGGTGACAGGGAGAAAATAACAACTGACAAATCACGAATTATCAAGATAAACTCCTGTGTATTTTTCCAGGTAGTGTATGACCTTTTGATAGGATTCGGGATTGCTTATGGGGTTAATAATTATGGGAAAATTAAGATCAGGTAGCCAAAAAGTTAACTTGCCATTATGTTCATGACAGAAAGAATTAATGCAGTTGAGATTAATTATATATTCTTTTCTCTCGTATATTATTTTTACCCAATAGGCATGATTGATATCTAATCCTTGGGCGTACTCTACATAATCACAAATTTTCTGATAGTCTTCCCAATTACTCTGGGGGTTAATGACTATGGGTATGGAACTATTGGGCAACCAGAAGGTGACTCTAGCATTTTTTTCATAGCAAAAAGTGTTTACACAGTCAAGATTGATTACATATTCCTTCCTTTGGTCTTGTATTTTTACCCAATAAGCCACAAAATTGCCTCAACACTGACTAAATAATCATGTATTTTCTATAGCAATTTTACCCAAATTTTGATGTTTACCACAAATAGGAAATAGGGAATAGGGAATAGGGCATTGGGAAAATTACTTCCCCATCTCCCTCATCTCCCCTAGTTCCCACTACCCAAAATGATTAAGAAACTTGAACTGGTTTTGGTGCTGTGGGAGTGGGTTGAGTAAGAGGAATGGCTGCTTCCATGAATCCTTTAAATAAAGGATGGGGGTTGCTAGGACGAGATCGAAATTCTGGGTGAAATTGGCAAGCTATAAAGAATGGATGTTTGGGATATTCGACAATTTCCACTAAACGTCCATCGGGAGAAGTCCCACTCACAACATAACCAGAGTCTAACAAGGTATTGCGGTAGAGGTTGTTAAACTCATAGCGATGACGATGGCGTTCATAAATTACTTCTTGTTGATAAAGCTCAAATGCTCGTGTACCTGGTTGAATGCGACAAGGATAGAGTCCTAAGCGCATTGTTCCACCTAAATCAACTACATCTTGTTGTTCGGGCAAGAGGTTAATAACCGGATCATTGGTGTAGGGGTCAAATTCAGCACTGTTGGCATCAATTAAGCCTTCTACGTTTCTAGCCCATTCAATTACGGAACACTGCATTCCTAAGCATAAACCTAAGAAGGGAATTTGGCGATCACGTGCGTATTTAATTGCTGCAATTTTTCCATCTATACCCCGGCTACCAAAACCACCGGGAACAATGATACCATCAACACCTGCAAGATAGTTTTCTGCTGGTTCATTTTCTAAGGCTTCTGAGTTTACCCACCGCAAACGCAAATCGCTGTGAGTAGCAATAGCTGCATGACGTAAGGATTCGACTACAGATAGATAAGCATCACTTAAACGCACATATTTACCAACAATGGCAATTTCGACGCTGTATTTGGGACTATACATCCGTTCTACCATTATTTCCCACTGTGTTAAGTTGGGTTGGCCTTGTTCCATTTGCAGGAGGTCTAACGTTTGTTGTGCCAGTCCTTCCCGTTCTAAAATCAGGGGTACTTCATAGATACTACTGGCATCTTGGCAAGTGATGACGCATTCTACTGGGACATCGCAAAATTCTGATAATTTCTGTTTTAAGCCGACAGGGATTGTGCGATCGCACCGACAGACTAAAATATCTGGTTGAATCCCAATTGATCTCAATTCCTTAACAGAATGTTGTGTTGGCTTAGTTTTCATCTCTCCCGCTGAAGCAATCCAAGGCAAAAGTGTAACGTGCATATATAAGACATTTTGCCGTCCTACTTCTTTACGTAACTGGCGAATTGCTTCTAAAAAAGGCAGCGATTCAATATCACCTACAGTCCCACCAATTTCAGTAATTACGGTGGAAGGATTAGTTTCTTTAGCAACTCTAAGAATTCTGTCTTTAATTTCATTAGTAATATGGGGAATTACTTGTACAGTTCCACCATTATAGTCTCCTCGGCGTTCCTTATTAATTACTGACTGATAAATCAAGCCAGTAGTAACGCTGTTTAATCGAGACATAGAAGTATCTGTAAAACGTTCATAATGTCCCAAATCCAAATCTGTTTCTGCACCATCTTGGGTAACGAAAACCTCCCCATGTTGAAAGGGACTCATCGTACCTGGATCAACATTAATATAAGGATCGAGTTTGAGAATGGATACCGAATAATCCCGTGATTTGAGTAACCTCCCCAGACTAGCTGCTACAATGCCTTTACCAATACTGGAAACAACGCCTCCAGTTACAAAGATAAACTTAGTCATAGTATTTTCAATTTCTAGCAACTTCTAAAAATACATACCATCTCTTGAAGGATAAAACCTGCGTCCCAATACTGAATATGAAGGATGGAATGTAATCCCCGGATGAATAGGCGTGTTTTCATCAGATTTATTAACCAATAATTCCTTGATGGTACAAGTCCCCGATTTCTCCGTAGAATCAATCCAAAATCCAAAATCCTGTTAGAGGATGACCTCTTATTTCATGCTTCATTTTCGCTCTTGATAATACTCATTGTCTCACAGTCACTATCCTGAAATCTTCTCTGTTTTGCCGTGAAAAAAGTCTTAGGATTAGTAGTGTTTAACTGTCTGTTTACCTCCTCCGTTGCTTTAGCACAAACATCACTCCTAGTAGTTTTTCCCCCAACAAACTACCAAACCAGTGCAGAAAAAATATTTTTTATCGGTACAGCGCCAACGGATGGACAAGTCCTTATCAATAGTAGACCAATTACCTGCAGTAAAGCTGGTCATTTTTCTCCCAGTTTCCCCTTACAGTTAGGGGAGAATGTATTTAAGGTACGTTACCAGAATCAGGAACTAGAGATTAAGGTAACAAGGTTGTCTACTCAATCAGAATTACCCCAAGGTTTAGGCTTTGCTAAAGATTCTCTGACTCCTGCTGCTGATATTGCTAGACTGCCGGGAGAATTGATTTGTTTTGGTGCTGTTCCACCTCCTCAAGCTACTGTCTCTGTCAAGCTGGCTAATCAAACCATTCCCTTGTCACCACAACCACCACAGGCGCAATTACCTGCTAATTCAAGTGTACTAACGGGAATAAATAAGCCTAGTACTAGTACTACTAGTCCTAAAAAATATCAAGGCTGTACAACAGTGGCCAATGTTGCTGATTTGGGACAACCTCAATTTAGTTTGACATTGAATGGTCAGACCATCACTCAAACTGGTAAGGGCAGAATTCAAATTCTTGATGCTGCACAGTTAACAGTTGTTGAAGTAACAGCAACTTCAGGGGTGACTCGTACAGGAGCAAGCACAGATTATTCTCGACTCACGCCACTACCAAAAGGTACAAGGGCAACAGTGACAGGTAAAGAGGGTGATTGGTTACGCTTAGACTATGGGGCTTGGATCAATAGCAAAGAAACCAAAATTATACCAGATGCACTACCACCACAGACGGTAATTAGTAGTGTCGGATATCGTCAGCTTCCAGGTGCGACAGAGATGATTTTTCCATTACAAATGGCTGTACCTGTGAGTGTGGAACAGAGCGATCGCACTTTCACACTCACCCTTTACAATACCACTGCCCAAACAGACACTATTCGTTTGGATGATAACCCCCTAATTTCCCGGCTAGATTGGCAACAGGTCACTCCACAACAGGTTAAATACACCTTTAACCTCAAAAATCTCCAGCAGTGGGGCTATAACCTGAGATACGACAATACAACTATGGTGTTAACTTTACGTCATGCACCGCATCTTGAACAAAGAAAACGCCTGCCTCTATCTGGCATCAAGATTGTACTTGATCCGGGACACGGTGGTAAAGAATCTGGTGCAAGTGGTCCAACGGGGTATTTAGAAAAAGATGTAAATTTGATAGTTTCTAAGTTACTGCGAGATGAGTTAGTGCAGCGTGGTGCAACAGTAATGATGACAAGGGAAGATGATCAGGATGTTTCTTTAGTAGAACGTCAGGAGATAATTAGTAAAGAAGAACCTGCGATCGCACTTTCTATCCATTACAATTCTTTACCTGATGATGGAGATGCCGAAAAAACCAAAGGCTTCGGGGCTTTTTGGTATCATCCCCAATCACATAGCCCAGCAGTGTTTTTACATAATTACGTAGTCAAAAAACTCCGAAAACCTTCCTATGGCGTCTTTTGGAAGAATTTAGCCCTGACTCGTCCCTCTATTGCACCTTCCGTACTATTGGAATTGGGTTTTATGAGTAATCCCTATGAGTTTGAAGAAGTAGTGAACCCAGAGGAACAGAAGAAAATGGCCAAGACTCTGGCTGATGGGGTGACAGAGTGGTTTAAAGCGGTCAAGTAAGAAAGGGTTTCGCGCAAAGACGCAGAGGACCAAAGGCACAAAAAATAGTTAATTCATGTGTAAAATTCTGAAATAGGATATTTGACGATGACTAATGGTTTCTATCCATCTCCAGAAACAACGATTTAGTTCTTCTGGATTGATCAACTCAAATACTCGTGGGAAGGTGTCATCGGAAGGGATTCCGTTTGATAATCCTAAAAACTCTTCTAAGCACCTTTGCTTACTGATGCCATACTTCTGGATATCTTCCCACCCTTGGGCTCCGGCTATCACTACCAGAATCCCAATTACCAGGATATCTGTGAGTTGATGTTTCTTTGTTCGCTCTACTCTTGGGTCTTTGATGTCTCCAAAATTCTCCACTAAAGTCTTTTGAATGGCTTCAATGGATGCCACCTGTCCTGGCTATTGCTTTTCTTCGCTTGACCAGATTTAGTTTCAAACTGCTCAGACATAAAGCTTAATTCCCTTTTTATGTTGAGGTTAATTAAGATTAACAAGATCCAATGATTTTTACGTTCAAATAAATTTCATAATCTCAATGAACGAATAATATCAAATATATCACCAACATTCATCAAAACATAACATCCTGGGAATCCTTAAATCCTGATTCAGATAAGAATGTCCCATGAACATTAATAATAAGTCCTTCATACCTTTTTCATTACAGCAACTAACATAGGTGGGCGGAAAATTTATAACTATGTCATGACGAATGCAGCAAAGGGTAATCAAGCAATTACATCTTGTTACATAGTTATGTTTATTTGTTTCCACCTACTTAATACCTTCATTAAACTTAATACTCTCATTAAAGTGTCTAAATCAGTGGGTACACGATAAAGAGTTCAATCTTGAGTAATTTGTTTTGATTGACGATGCAAAATCACAAACTGCCAAATATTGCTAATTGACACTGCTCCATTCCATAAAGTATAGGATCATCAATAGGCGACTAATTATCAAAAGCGATTAATTCTACAGCTAGTTAGACAACTCCTCTTTCTAAATCTGCATTTTTAGCTTCAATCACTAATAATTGGTTTCAGATTTGAGATAATAATCAACAACTCCTTTCAATTGGTTATTGATATTTAACGCATATTCTACTCTAACCTTAGCATGGGTATAGTGAATTAGTTCCATAATTAGAGGAGCAATTAAAAACTCCCATCTTACTGTTTCACTTGTTAAACTAACCTAACATAAGGAAAACTTTCTTCAATTCGAGATTTTAGGCCTGTTAATATTTATAGATTTTCTTGAGTTATTGGTAAAGTAACAGATTCAGATTGAAATTTCTAGCCAAAATCTTCTAAAATTTCTTCTGGCTCAGAATTTAATTTGAAGTAATCTGCATAAGTATAGGATTCATTAGGATCAATTACTTTTGTCTTTGCCATAATCCAAACCTCAATAAAAATTATAATGTCTTACGAAAATGCAAAATTGGCATGGTAAATAAACCCCAAGCCAAACCCGTAATTAAACCAAAAGGCGTAACAATGTAATTGTTAAAATCCCACAAACCAAAAACTTGCGCTGCTAACTCCAACGGATAAGCCATCATTAACACACTAGCAAAAGCCACACCATCCCAACCATATTGACATAACCAAAAAATACCCTTACGACCAGTCACTTCATACAAAATCC
The DNA here is from genome assembly GCA_910574055.2 of Azolla filiculoides. Lineage (NCBI taxonomy): Eukaryota > Viridiplantae > Streptophyta > Polypodiopsida > Salviniales > Salviniaceae > Azolla > Azolla filiculoides. The sequence continues at coordinate 13,965 of CAJTBH020000071.1, forward strand.
GAGTAATTAATAGTCCAGTTACCGTCCCATAACAGCGCATACATACCGCCATAATAAAAGGTGGAGATAACTCCAAACCAAGTGTAGGCTGAGGACATACATGATCACCCATAAAGTAAATCATGTCCGCAATACCCGGAAGCAAAAACACACCAGAAGCAGCCAGAAAAGGAGCAATCGGGGGACCAAAAACCATTCCAGCTAACAGGAAATCAGCAAAAAGACTCACCCAATTAACCTGTAATAACCTTGATAAAACCACCATTTGCATCTTCTCTTCCTTTGTGTAAAACCTTTATTGATCTGATATTATATCAGGAATGAAAGCAGAATTACCCATCTATCTAGGTAGTACCGCCGTGAATTCAAAATGCTTCTTTCAGAAGAGCTAAGCTGACAAAATAGTGCTTCCAGCAGGCTGCGCCAACAAAATTCAAAGTGAATACAGCGAAATCTTGTCAGGGGTTTGGAATGGGTGATTTATTTCCCCCGTACTCTACTAGTATAATCATAGTTGTTATATCTATCTTCGTGAGTTTTGACAATCTTTGTAAATTATTAGCTGAAAAATATCCCCTTGATTTTGCTGGTTGGTTACTAACTGAAGAACCTCAAACTGTCAAAGTCTTAAAAACCGAATTAAGTATAGAACCAATTCGCGCTGGTTTTGTCAATTTCTTACAAGGAGAAAACCGAATTTTACATCTAGAAGTTCAGACATAAGCAACTTCTAAACCTCCTATTCCTTTACGGATGTTAGATTATTCAGTCAGACTAATGCGTAAATATCAACTTCCTATCACTCAAGTAGCGGGACTTAAACAAAAGTTAAGAGTAAAAAGGAGTATAATGCAATTTCGGTGTAGCTTTCACGTTAAAAGAAGCTGATGGAAGAAAGCACTCCCGCAGCATTTGATGATGTATTTACTCATAAAGCGGAAAAAAGAGAGTTTAGACATTATTTAGGGGGATGATTGGGTGAAAGTGAGAGA
>CAJTBH020000073.1:0-42056 GCA_910574055.2 Azolla filiculoides
CTACCTTTCTCGTTCCTTAGTATATATGTACCATAATTACATGCGTTCGCCCTGGATCTTTTGATTCCTGATTACCTTTTTCCTATTGTCAAATCTTCACCATCAGGTAGCTGAGTGAATGCTTCTGCTACAACAGTGGGTAATTCTTTAGCTGAATAGGAATAAGTTAAAGTTATAAATTTAAAGCCGTTGCAATTAACTGTTGTCTATCTATTATCCCAGCTAGTTGAAATTGATTATCAATGCCATTTATGACTTCCAAACTTGCATCAGCTATAGCATCTTCAATTACTTCCTCTTCTATGAAAATTTCCCATTCATGTTGATTGATGTAGTAATATTTATTATTATCTTTGATATTCATTTTTTTATTTGTCTCATTGAATTATGAATAGGAGCAGACCAGGAATTTTTCAACTCCTATTCTATTTTATTTTTAATTAAGTGAATCAGTAAAATCTTTAAATAAGATTGGATATTACCCAGAATTGCTTGTTTACTCATTCCTTGTAATTAATTTACAAGTGCTAAAGCATCTGTGTAACGTCCTTGTAAGGTACTATTTCTGAGGTCTATTAATTCTTGTGTCATTGGTGTTAACCTATACTCTAGCTATATTGATATTTTAACCTAAAGGTCATGAAGAACAATAAAATCCCCGAGTTGTTCAAAAAATTAGGGATATGAGATCAGTAGTCATACAAAATAAATTTTACATTTAGAGGAGGGAACTTTTAACAGGGAACAGATAAGCAATACAGAGATTCCTGTTTTTCCCAAAAATGTTTAATTAATTGTGCCCAGGTACTTACTTGTGGATATTAACGCAACTTTGATAACAAGGTTCTGATCTGGGGAGTAGATAGGAATTTATGAGCATCTGTAATTATGCTTTAACGCCATAAATGCTTTTCCATGCAGTGAAAATCAGCAAAATTTTTGTCTAATTTTAATACCTTTTCTGCTAACTGATAAGCCTGTTGTTGTTGACCTGTAGCATATAAAGCCACAGCTAAAGCTAAGGTGGCTTCCGCAGATTGATTATTAATTTTTATAGCTTGTGGCCATTGTTGAATCGCTGTTTCTTTATCACCCTGTTCATATTTAATGAACCCTATATTATTGATAGGTGCTAAAAAGTTAGTATCTTTAGGAACTAGTTAATTATAATTAGACATGGGAGTTAGATAATTCCCTAATGGATGATAAATAATACATCTACTATTGTAAATATCTGCAAAATTAGTGTAATTTTTACACTTATTAATATAATATAAATATTCGAATTTTACGGTACTGTCATAATAATTAATTATATGTACTTCTTTTCTTATCAGAATCAGGATGTACCCTAGCGTTAAAGCTCCTGTGATAGTGACAACAGATTTGTGAAAAAACGTAGCAAAAAATATTTTGTTCCTATGACTACATTAAGCACCATAGTCCTAAGAGGTGGTCAAAGTTCTTGCATGGGAGAGGATAAAGCTTTAATTCTTATTCAGAGTATACCCTTGTTGGAAAAGGTTTGTACTGTCGCTAAAAGTTGTACTGATACTATATATATAATAGTCACACCTTGGACAGAAAGATATCAACACTTGCACTTATCTGGATGTGAATTTATACAAGAAAACTCCATTAAAGCACAAGGAGGCCTAGTAGGCCTTGTACAAGCACTAGAGAAAGTCAAAACAGAATGGGTATTATTATTAGCTTGCGACTTACCCAACTTGCGAATAGAAGTGTTGCAAGATTGGGTAAATAGACTAGATAATGTAACCTCTCTGCGGTTTTTATCGCCGTCACTCTTTGGCTTTATTATTAGGTTTTATCAACCAAGGAGGACGCTCATTTTAACAGTTGCTAAAGCTATATCCAGTTAGTTGCACATTTACCATTATCAGAAGCAGATATGCTATTTAACTGTAATACCCCAGAAGATTTACAGCAAATTTTAGCTAATTAAACCATAATAAAAATACACTCCTCTCGTATTCATTGCCGAAAACCTCCGTGTTACTATGCGTTAATAAATAATTAATTATGTGTTGGAAGTCATCTATAATAGCACTCCTCTTAACTCTCCTATTATGCTCCTGTAGCACAGCTAAGACTTAAACATCACCAACAAAATCAAATATCATCACAGAACAACACACATCAGCGAAAAGCGTCATCGCACTTTCATGTCTTGCTGCTGATATTATCTCTCAACTTGATCAAAAAAAACTTGTAGGAATTTCTGGTAGCTCCTTATTTAAAAAGGACTCAAGATTGCAAGGTATTACTCATATTAGTGAGGGACAAAATGCACCTAACTTAGAAAAAATTGTTTCTTTAAAGCCAGATTTAGTAATTGGTGCAACAGGATTTTCTAATGTACCTTTGCAAAAACTTCAGCAATTAGAAATACCAACTTTATCCACAAAAGTAAATAGCTGGCAATCTTTAGAACAATTAACTAAAACACTTGCTAACAAAATAGATATAGATCCCCAACTATTATTAAATAGTTACAAAAACTTTTTAACTGCTAATCAAAACCAAAATATTTCTACTTTAATTCTGGTGAGTCGTCAACCGATTTCAACACCAAATAAAAACAGTTGGGCTGGGGATTTAATGTCCAAGTTTGGAGCGAAAAACATAGCTTCAGAATTACAAGGTAATAGTCCCATTGGTGGATATGTGACACTTTCCGCTGAAAAAGTTTTAGAAGCAAATCCAGATGTTTTAATTATTGTTAATGCTGAACCAAATCTATTAAATTCCTTGAAGAAAGAACCTTTTTGGCAGAAGTTAAAAGCCAGTAAAAATAATCGAGTTTATGTGTTTGATTATTATGGGCTTGTAAACCCAGGTAGTCTAAATGCCATTGAAAAAGCTTGTCAGGAGTTGGAAAAAGTATTTTGAGTAAAATGTCATAATTCAGGAATCATGAGTCAGCTTTGATTTTTACAAAACCCTACAATACTTTTTGCCTTTTCTTTCGTTTACACAAAAATTTCTTATTTTTGAGCCAGAGGAAAGCGTTTTTGACTTGGAGTTTTTCCACCCATAATGCTGCGGAAATACAACCCACCAATGCTTAGTAAAAACCCCAAATATCCTACTGCTTGTACTATATAGAGTTTATCTCTGTAACCAAATAAAGACCTAAGAATAATACCAGGAAAGTGCTCATCAGGTAATATTTTAGCAGTATTCCAAACCATTGGACCTAAGATACAAGAGTGAACTTTGGTAAAGTGTTCATAATAGAAACACAGATTTTCTGATGATCGACTACTCAGAGCAAGATTAGCTGTAGCTTCATCAAAGCTTTGTAAAGCTGAAACTACTAAACCAGCCACAATTAACACTAATAAAATTCCCATTACTTGGAAGAATTGGCGAATATTAATTTTTACACCCCATTTAAATAATAAGACACCAATTGTTGCTGCTATTCCTAAACCACTAATTGCACCTAAACTGGGTAATAAACCTTGTTGAAAATTTGCGGCTACAAACAAAACTGTTTCAAATCCTTCGCGGATAACGGCTACTAAAACTAAAGTAAAAACTCCCCAACCAGCATTTGAATTTTGTGTTAATGCTTCTGTAACAGCTACCTCAACTTGTGCTTTCATAAATCTGGCTTGTTTCGTCATCCAGATCAGCATCCAACTGAGCATAAGTATTGCTAATATACTAAATACACCTTCTAAAATTGGTTCAACTACAGAAGTGTATTGAGGATTAATCGAACCGAGTATTTTAATTAGCCAAGTAAATAAAACGCCTATCAAAGCACTCACGAAGATACCAACAGCAACACCAGCGTATACCCAAAAATTGAGTCGGGATTGTTTAGCTTTTTTCAAAAAAGCTAGGACAATACCTACAACAAGGGCTGCTTCTACTCCTTCTCGAAGGGTAATTACAAAAGTAGGTAAGGCTGTACTAAGGTTCATAGTTATTAGTCATTGGTCATTGGTCATTGGTCATTGGTCATTGGTCATTGGTCATTGGTCATTAGTCCTTGAACTAGTGACCAATAACTTTGAAATATTAGCTAAAATCACGTAACATTTTTTTCAGTTCGAGATTGTGCATCTCTTCTTGTCCAATCATACCGCGAGCAAATTCTTCGAGATATATGCTGGCAGCAGTGACGGTTTCTAGAAGACTTTTGTACATATCCAGTGCTTTCTTTTCATGGGATAAACTTTCTGTCAATATATCCTTGACTGTATGTTTGAAGGTTTCTTCCATTGGGGCAATTCTCAGGGTAGGATGTCCCTCTAAACCTGTAAGAATTTCTCCTACTTGTTGGGCATGAAGTAGGGATTCACTAGCTTGGGCTTTGAAAAAAGCTACAATTGGGATGCGGTTTGGACCAGTTACCATCAAGGAATAATGGGTGTAGCGAACTACTCCAGCTAGTTCAAATTCCATGATGGCGTTGAGTATGTCAATTGTTCTTTGGTGGTCGAGTTCTTGCATCAGTTGTTAAGATAAGCAAAATTTCAAATGAAGAGTTATTAGTTATAAGTTATGAGTTAGAAGTTACACTCTTCTTATGTTTATGTGTTGAAAAATTAAACTATCCTGACTCTTAACTCCTAACTATTTCTTCTCTTCTCACTCATTTTAAACTTGTTATTCTGTGTTTCCAATGGTGTAAAAATACTAACTTTGTGTTTTAGTGTTAGCTTTTTCCAATATTTTTTGGGTGTTTTCCTCTATGGTTTTCACTAGTTTGGTAACATCATTAGGGGTTTTGACTGCTTGTGCGGGTGGGATAGCAGCAGGCCAAACTTTTAATAGTTCAGTCAAAGTAGTATCTATGGCTTTGTGCGCTTCAGGATCCGATTGTGCCATTGCGCTGGAGATGGTTTTATATAGTTCATGAGAGTAGATTACAAAGCCGCGAGAATCCTGATATTCTATTGGGGCGCTAATTTTTCCATTGGCTACAGCTGCGTCATATTCGGCGTTAGCTGAATCTAACAACCCGTTGATTACCTGTAGTACGAATTCTGGTTTTGAGCGTTGTTCGGCTGCTAAGGCTGCGATCGCACCATGTACATTTGCCATCGAAGTGGTTAAATTAGTTTTAATCTTGGCATCTGTAGGATTAGATTTGACTAAGTTAGTCAAACTCACCAAATTGGTTTTAAATTCCTTAACCTTGCGCTCATTTAGCTGTTCTTCAACATCAACATAAATCTCTTCAACTGGGTGTCCAATATGAGGTTCAGCTTGTTTTGGCTGATTCTGCTCTACGAGTTCTTTTGCTACTAAAAGATGCCCCTTCATTAATCCCAATTTTGTCATGTAGTCAACATCTTTCGCTTCTCCTGAGAGAAGCACTTCCTCCACAGTCACCATATCTTTAATTTGGTCAAACTGTTGCTCAGTAACTACCTTTTTGGCAACTAAATCTTTTGGAGAAGCATAGGGACGACTAGCTTGAATTTTGTTAGATAAGGCTGAAACACCTAGTTTAGCTTCAAATTTATCCAATTCTGATAAAATAGCACTATTAATATTAATTTTGGCTTTGCTACCGTGACCACTGTGGGTGGTAGTTTCTGTAACTGTTGCTGTACTTGATGTTGATTGAATATTCGCTGATGGTATTTCTCCACTGCAAGAACTCAGGGAAACAATGAAACAAGCAGCAATAGACAAAAATATGTACCGGGATTTGATCATTTTTACTCTAGTATTGGGAATTGGGTAAAAGTTGTTTCTGATATCTAATCAAAAAAAACTGATAAGTATTTTTAGTAGTCGTTTATAGGTATTTATCATAGATGCAACTATTTATCAACTATTTTTTGAATATGGGGTATAAATTAATAATTTTTTAAAATTAATGCCCTTTAATGCCCTAAATTTATAGCATTGAAAGCTATAATCTAATTTCAGATACTCATTCCCAGGTGGGCGCTTGGAAATGCGAAATCAAAAACAAGAATAACTAACTAGAACAGTAGGGCGTAAATAAACCAACCATTCCAAATCTCTGAAAAGCTCACGCCGTATATATTTGAATTTTGTTGGCGCAGCCTGCTGGAAGCACTATTTTGTTAGCTTAGCTCTTCTGAAAGAGGCATTTTGAATTCACGGCAGTACTAGACTCCATTGCAGCTATCTCTATCAAAACGGCATGGGGTCTTTACTTTACAGACTCTGAGTAATATTCACCTTCAACTCGTAAAGATTTAACATAACAGCCCTTAAACTTTTCTTTCTGACTAATGCGGATCATTGAAGTGGGATAAACAGTTAATAGAGAAAAAAACTCATTAAAACCCAGATATACTTTGTGAATAAAATTTATATTATTCTTCATTACTTATTATAGCAAAGTATTAATTAAACATCAAAACTTTGTTGGAGAATCAAGGTAAAAAACTAAAATATATGAAAGACCTCTAAGATATTAATTTATAATAAAACCTGTATTTTTTGAATGGCAAGGGTTTGATGGTTTTCATGAAGTGAATTTAGCATAATACATACGGAAAATTGACTTATATTTACTTTTATAAAGTAAGTTCTTCTTTCTTTAAGATGATGATTCCAGTAATTTGCTTGAATAGAATTAATTAAATTAACTAAAAGCCATCTTGGTTTTTTCCTCGTGATTGAACAAGTTAACAATATTGTTAACTTGTTCAATGCTGAGGTCTTCCTGTTTAGTCACTTTTTCAAAACTGGAATTATGAACTAGATAGTAAATCATTTCTTCGTATCTTTTTGTGTACTTTCTGCGCCAATTAATAAATTCTAGTTGTTCTGTTACGTAACGTTGACAAAATCGACAATAAAACTGACACCGTGTTAAATTCAAGTGAACTTGTTTAGCAAAAGTGGGTAAATCTCTCACTAAAATAGGTCTAACTTGATGTAATTGTGTTGTATATTTACGGCAATAGGGACAGTGAATTCCTGAGATGAGAATGCTCAAATTAAAACTAAGGGAACTGTCTGAATAATCCCAAGATTCTACTGTTACTCCTGGTAAGTCCAGTAAATTGCTTAAATTTTCTTCCATCGTCACATTTTTCCTTATGAATGAACACATGGTTTAAATTACTATGAGTAACCACAACTGATAATTTGCTTATACAAATGGAAATTAGTCTCAAAATTAAGAGAAAAAATATTGGCAAGGATACTTGAAAGTTAGGTCAGGTTGGCTTTACGGGAGTTTTAGTATCTTTTTCGGCTATGACTTCAAACTGTCCCATACATCCGTTTTCAGCTAAGGCATCCTGATGTGGATGAAACATATACTTACCTGGATAACGAAACGCAAATTCCAAAATATGCCTTTCTGCGACACCCATAGTCAAAACATCGGTTTTCTCACTGGGAGTCATCGTCATCCCAGAACGATAAACATCAAAAAAGTTAGCGTGGAGATGAAACGTCACAGCATAGTCAAATTCAATCATATTTAGAACATATAAACGAATTAATTGATTTTGATAAATTTGAATAGGATTGTGCATATAATGATGAGGCAATCCATTAAATGCATAATATTCATTCCGGTTATCATCATTTATGTCATAGCCAGACATGATTAAAACTATTTCATCCGCAGGTGGACGAGGTTTCGGAGGATCAATAATAACCATTCCATATAACCCCTTTGCAATGTGACGGGTTACAGGTTCTACATGACAGTGATATAAGTGAATGCCATAGGGTTCAGCATCAAATTCATATATAGTTGCTTTACCATTACTAATTGGACGTACCCCATCCATTTCTGAAGGATGTACACCATGAAAATGTAAAGAATGGGAATGTCCAGCTTTATTGAGAAAAAGTATTCTTATTCTTTCACCTTCTTTAGCTCGTAATGTTGGACCAGGGATGCGTCCATTTAAGTCCCAAATATTGTATGAGACAGAACTGTTAAGCTCAATGGTAGAAGTGCCAGCAGTTAACTGAAATTCTCGAATAATCCGTCCATTTTCACGCTTAATTGTCCCATAATCAAAGTTTCGTAATACTTGCATAGGGTTAGTAGCATCATGAGAATCAGGCATTTCCATTGGTGGAATTCTCACAGAAGTATTGTTTTTTATATCTAGGATTTGCAACAATGCTCCCGTACATGCTACTCCGCCACCAAATAATCCTAGTTTCAGGACTTGACGACGATTCCAAAGTTTGTCTTTACTCTGAGTAAAGTTATCAGACATGAGCTTAAGAGGGATACAACCTACCAATAAATTACGAATAATTTGCAATTAGTTTTATGTTATGTATCCTATAAAAAATAGGAATATTTGTCAATAAGTTAGAAATAGAAATGTGAGAACGATGCAAAGCAAAGAAAGTGTGAGGATTTGTGGATATTACCTGGGTTAATGATATACAACAGAACTCAGGAGTAAAAGCTGCTTGATGTTTGATAGCGCAGCTTGGTTTATGACCATATTGTGTACCTGATTCACTTGTAATCTGTGCTGTATATTGATTGTTACTGAACGGCAAAATAGACTTTAATTTGATAAATTAGCTTTCATTAGTTACGGGAGTTCAAAAATGACAACTTTTTCTTCTAGCTCAGTATTACAGAAAACAGTAGGTATTACCTTATCCAAGCCAGTACAGGTAACTCTTTATATGTTGTTATCTTCCTTAGTAATTTGGACTGCATTGTTTTCTACTTATCCTGCTGCTCATAATGCAACACACTCAGTACGTCACCATACATTAGGTATTGGCTGTCACTAAACATATTAGATAGTAGAATTTATTAGGGTTTAGCATTGCTAAACCCCTACAGTTAACATTAGATATGACTTCATTGAGATGTAATCTGCTGTAACTAAAATATTCTTCTGCCTTTATCTGCGCTTATCTACGATTAATATCTAATTAACCATGAAAAAATATCGACTTTTTGTAGTTATCACTGCTGTTTACATTAGCTTATCAATTCTTTATTCCTTAGTTGGTGTTTCCCAAACTCCTAAATCTAAAGTTATACTTTCCACTAATCCACTGTTAGAGCGTATTTTTCCACTGGAAGCCGCAACAGAAAAAGCACAATCTCCGGTAATGTTTACTTTAGAAGCTGTTGATGCTAGTGGGAAACTTTTAGAAAATGCGTTAATTAATTTAGAGATTTCTACGCCAAAACCGACTCCTTGGCTAACAACAGATTTTCCAATGGTGGAAGGAACGAAGTTGTTAGAACTGGAAGTAGCTGCCCTAAAAGGTAAGCTAGAATTTCAGCAGGTTCTACCAATTCGTGGCAATTATGAATTGTTAGTAAAAGTTGCTCCTTTGGTAGCTAATGCTTTTGCTCCTTATCAGGAGAATCTGAACTTTTATATTCGGGAAAATCCTGTTAAATATAAGTGTTTTGCTGTGGTAGCAGCTATTTTATTATCAATAGGATTATTAGGTGGTTGGGTAATTGGTGGACATGAAGAATTGAGGGATGGAGAAATTGCTCCTCAATCTGTACGGTTGTTATTAAGTGGTTTAACAGTAATTGCCATAGTGACATTATTGTTTATTAATATCACTGGGGAAGTTGCTGAAGCTCATGGGAGTGAACATGACTATAAAACAGAAAATATTACCCCATCAGTGGTAAAGTCACAGAATTTAGATGTAAAAATTGACGGTGATAAAAACGCGACTGTAGGGAAATTGGCGAATTTCTCAGTTGAGGTCAACGATAATATGGGAAAACCGATTAAAGATGCGGTTTTAGATGTAAAAGCCATTGCTTTAGAAAAGGATCTAACGGTTTTTGCTTATAAAGGATTTCCCAGTCAAGATGGTAAATTAGTATGGCGATCGCAATTTTTTGATGGCGCTCCCCATAAAGTAGAGGTAGAAGTTAGTAATCGTCAATTTCCACCTATTAAAGTAGCCCAATTGGTGGAAGTTGAAGGAATACAACCACCAATGTTAATACGGTTAATTAGTTTATTTTACTTGACAGCTATTGTGGGAATAGGAATGACAATTGCTTTGGTCATGCAGGAGTTGAGAAAACGACAATTGAGAGGAATTTAGAAATTTTTTGTAAGTAGTGATGCCTCTCTTCCGATTGAGGGTATAACTTAAATTATACTCTATCTCCATTCCAAACCCAATAACCAAACAATATAGGGTTAGCAATTCTAAACCCTTACAAACTTGATAAATAATTAATACTATAACTCCCAACCTCCTAACTAATGCGTAACTAATGCGTATCAGGAAGTAATTGAGAAGAATCAGAAGGACTTAGGGTATATAAAGGATCTTGATAATCGCCGAAACCCTGATGATTATAGGATTGGGTAGATATTACCCCTTCTTGGGAGTCAAAGGATAGCTCAAATATAGATGCTCCTTTATGTAAAGAGTGGTAGATTTGTGACCATACTTTCTAACATAAAATGTATATAAATATATAGGACTTATCCATTGATATCATAAACTAGCAAAATAGTGTAGGGATAAAAAATTTCATCTACTTAGCAGGTATGGGAGAATTAGAGAAATAACTAAACCTTCTACAGCAGAATGCAATCTGGAACATTACACTCTGTTTTTGCTATCAGAACCAAAGCATGGGGGATGTTGTAGATTGGCAGAGATATTGGAAAACGTTTCACATGACAGTGTGAATAGATTATTCCTCAGAGAGAGATAGAAACAGAAGGATTTATTAGATAGAGTAAAGAAAATCATAAATATAGTAGGAGGGATTTTAAGTGTAGATGACACAGTAGTAGACAAATTGTATAGAGACCTAAAAACTGCAGAATTAATCAGTTATTCTTGGTCTGGGAAGTATCATAAGAGCATCAAAGGAATAAATTTAATCACACTGTACTACAGTGATGTGTATGGAAATTCAGTACCAATAAATTACAGAATATATGAGAAGAAGGAGGGAAAGACGAAGAACGATTATTTTCAGGAAATGCTCAAGGAAGTGATTGATTGGGGTGTAAAACCAAGAATAGTTACAGGAGACAGTTGGTATTCAGGGGTAGAAAGCTTAAAATTTTTTAAAAACCAGAAATTGGGTTTTCTATTTGGGATTGAGAAAAATAGAACCGTATCAAATAAACTGGAAAAGTATTGTCTATTAAGGAGTTTAGAAATTCTCGATGAAGGTTTGATAACTCATTTGAGAGCATTTGGATTGATCAAACTGTTTAGACAAGACTTCAAAAAAGAAGACTCTAGAGACTATATAGTGTATCTACCAGATCAAGAAGCTCTCAATCAAATCACCATGAATTTGTGACAATTCATGATACTCATTGGGGGATTGAAAGTTTTCATAGAGCCATCAAACAAGTATGTGGAATTTGTCGATTTATGGTTAGAGATAGCCAAGGAATTGAAACACAGATATTTTGTTCACTTCAAGCATTTGTTCGTTTAGAAACAATGCGCTCTGAAAACATAATTTCTAATTGGTATGAATTGCAAAGGAACTTATTCACTTTAGTTGTGCGCGACTACATTGTGGAAAATCTTATCAGTACTGATGCTGCTTATTACCCATGGACGAGTTTTTTTGTCAATGCGCAACTCCTAACATGTATATTTTGTATTAAAGAGTTGGTTAATTTTATCGGTTTAGTATCTGTATCTTTATCACTATACAATAGGAGAATTATGATAACTTTGCCTTTTGGAAGCTTATTATGGCATTGATTCAACATGAACAATATAGGATTCAGATAAGAACCTTATTATTGCTGCTTTACACCTAGTTGTAAGTGTAATAGCGCCTTCTCTGTAATTTACCGTAATCTATGTAAATTATTGAGGATATGAAGTAGTATTTTGATCCTTTTGTCTCAATCAGGATTTACAGGATTTTATCTGTATTTTTTAACTCTCAATCAATGAAAAACATAATCATGCGATCGCATGATTATGTTTTTCATTGATTGTTATCTACTAAGTAGGCAGGCGGAAAAATCTATAACTATGTTATGGCGAATGCAGCAAAGGGGAATCAAGCAATTGTAAGGGTTTCAAGCAATTGACATTTTGTTACAAGTTATGTTTATTTGTGTCTACCTACTTAGATAAACATACAAATATTAACAGTGAAAAACATAAGTACAATATTCACAGTATTTTTTATCATAAATATTCCCTAAGTAACACCCAAAAAATCATTAAATAAGTCATTGTATAAACAAGAGAAAAGAGTAATTCTCTTGTTTAAATTAGTGTGAAAAAAGACAAAGACAGGGATTTTCATGCATATACCTGATGGATTTGTTTCTGTATCGGTAGCAGGTGCTACCAGTTTAGCCAGTGTGGTAGCTTTATTTATTGCTGTCAAGCGATCAAAAACAGCTTTTGGTATTCGTCGCGCTCCCATCTTAGGCTTAACCACAGCCTTTATTTTTGCCGCCCAAATGATTAATTTTCCAGTTGCAGGAGGGACTAGCGGCCACCTATTAGGAGGAACATTAGCCGCCATTATTTTAGGTAGTCCCTGGGCGGGAATATTATGTATTGCTACCGTATTAATTATTCAAGCTGTACTATTTGCTGATGGTGGAATTACCGCTTTAGGTGCAAACATTTTGAACATGGCAGTTATTGGAGTTTGGACAGGTTGGATATTAACCCAAACCTTACAAAAGCTACTAGGAAGTCCTCAAAAACGCTTGCCCTTAGTGGGAGGTATTGCCGCAGCTTTTAGTGTTGTTGCTGCTGCCATAGCTTGTGCAATTGAGTTAGCCCTATCAGGAATAGCACCATCTATAGTTGTTTTACCCACCATGACAGGAGTACATATTTTAATTGGCATTGGTGAAGGTTTAATTACTGGCGGTGTATTAACTTATTTAGCCACAACCAGACCAGATTTATTACCCGGAGAAGAACAAAGATTTCAAGGTTGGTTAGTTCCTATCGTGAGCGTTTTTTTAATAGCTGGTGTACTTTCCCTATTTGCTTCCGCATGGCCAGATGGTTTAGAAAGAGTTGCCGAAAGTTTAGGTTTTATTAATTTAGCAGAAGTAGTGAGAGTCAATATACCTACCCCATTTGCAGATTATGGAATTCAAGGTTTAGGACAAATAGGTACTAGCATTGCTGGGTTTTTAGGCTCAGGGTTATGCTTTGGTGTGGCTTTTGGAATTGCCAAATTTGTGAAAACAAATAATGTTTAATCTTTCATTACCTTTAAGATTGCAACTGTCCCTAATCATTGTCATTGGGACAGCGTTGTTAAAATATCATGCTTGGTATAACTTAATTGGATATGGTGCGAGCGCACTTATTTGGACTTGGTCTTTACAAGTACCTATTCCCAAATTAGGCCGTTTACTAGGCTCAGAACTAATTTTCCTTTCTCTAGTAGCCCTACCTTTGGGATGGGAACGAGCTAGTTTTTTGCTTCTCCGTTCCGTCATTTGTCTCATTACCATGAACACTTTTTTATTGACCCTACCCCCTCACAGTTTTGGCATTGCCTTGAAAAGTCTACCCATACCTACAGGATTAAAAGAGAACCTAATCCTAGCTGGACAATACTTAGAAATATTACTCTCAGAAGTAGCACAAATGCAGCGCGGCGCACAACTACGTGGTCTAAATAATACAGGACGATGGCTACGTTATGTCAGTACATCCATGATTGGTGCATTATATTTGCGTACCTTAGATAGAGCCGAAAGGGTATACACAGCAATGTTAACTCGTGGTTATAATGGAAAATTACCCCTAGATTCACCCCTCAACCCCAAAGAACGCTTTATCCTAATAATAGTGGGAGTAGTTGGGACTTCTATCACTGTCAGTTCTTATTTATAGGTTTAGACTTCCTATCCCAAACAACAACTGTCTAAACAAGATACCCCACAGAAAACGGTTAATATTTTGAGTTACTAATCTTGACATCCTTAACTTCTCATCCCCAAATTTCCATTTCCCAACCGCATCAATCTGTAGTTGAAGTACAAAATCTTGTATATGCCTATCCTGACCAACAACCAGTATTAACAGAAATTTCCTTTACATTAAATGTAGCCGATCGCGTCGCCTTAATTGGTGCAACCGGTTCAGGAAAAAGCACACTCCTAGAAAACCTCATCGGACTCAAACAACCCCAAAGCGGTAAAATTACCATCAATGGTATTCCCATAGCCCCAAACACCCTACCCCAAATTCGGCGACAAATAGGTTTCAGCTTCCAAGATGCCAACGACCAATTATTTATGCCCACAATCTTAGAAGACATCACCTTCGGTCCCCGTAACTATGGTATTTCCCACGTAGCAGCCAAAGATAAGGCACAGCAAATATTAGCTGAATTTGGACTAGAACAATACGCCCACCGTTCCGCCTACGAACTTTCCGGAGGACAAAGACGACTAGCGGCTCTAGCAGCCATCTTAGCCCTAGACCCAGCCATTCTCATCTTAGACGAACCCACCAACGGACTAGACCCCGCCTGGCGAAGACATTTAGCCCAAATATTATTAAAATTACCAGTGCAAGTTATATTAATAGCCTCCCATGATCTTCACTGGTTAGGAAAAGTCACTCAACGCGCCCTCGTCCTGTCAGGTGGTAGCATTCAAATAGACAGCCATATTCAACCATTGTTAAAAGATGGCACAAACTTAGAAAGATTCGGTTTACCAATAGATTGGTAATTCGTAATTCGTAATTATTGATTTTCTACCCTGCACCCTGACTAATACCAAATGTCTCATAACTAGAAACTTGCGCTAATATAAATGCAATTTTACTGCTGTTGAGATAGATCTATTTATTGTGTGTAAGTATACCATTATTGCTCCTCTGAGCCTGAGTATTGCTTTGTTAATGACTGGTTGCAGCGAGAGTAAAATCTCCCAGTGTCAACGATTGGTTAAAGTCGTTAATCAAGGAACTTCTTTGATTGACAACAATAAAGGAAAACAAGTAACAACCAGTTTGCAACTATCCAAAGATTTGCAAACTGTCACCAAATCAATTCAACACTTAAAATTAATAGACCCCAAACTCCAGGAATTACAAACCAGTTTTGCCAAAGTTTTTGATAATCTCAGTCAAGTCATTGGCAAAGCAGGTAAAGCTCTTGGTGCAACCAAGACAGCCGAAGCATCCTCCGCTGGTAGAGAAAAAATCCAAAAAGCCAGAATAGATATTGATTCAGTCCTGACAGCCGCAGCAAAAACCGTTGGTAAACAATCAGATACCTTCGGGAATAAGCTGAATGAATACTGTAGTCAAACACAATGAAGAAGTAGGTGGATTTGAATACTATATAAGTTAAGAATAATTATAGGTTGGGTGTCACTGTCGCTCTACCCAACAAAATCCTAAAAATATTAGTTTACCCTAGATTAAGCTGCTCCGCTTCTACATTCCTTAACCAAATTCTTTAACCAAATTTACGTAATTTAAGCAGCGTATTTAGGGATTGAGTGACACAAGCCCCCGGATTTATCTGTGGAATCAATCCAAAATATGATGACAGCTTTTTCATATTAAAACATAATCACTAAGTCGCTGGACAAATTTACAAGTACTTTTTATTCCCTATTTCCTTACTCTGAGAAGTTATTTAGATATGAAAGCAGAATTGATTGAATTAATAGCCAAATTTACCCAGGTATTACAAATCAATATGCGTTGGATGACTTGGAATTTATTTCTGGCTTTTATTCCTTTAGTTTTGAGTGTTTGGCTGTTTCGTACCAAAGGCGGACGCTCTTGGGTTTAGTGGCTTGGTTTCTTAATTTTCTATGCTTTTTTACCCAATGCACCTTATTTACTAACTGATATAATTCATTTGATAGATGATATCCGCCGAATTCAATCAGTATGGATAATTACATTAGTATTATTTCCTGTTTATTTCATAGTGATTCTAGCTGGACTTGACGCTTATGTAATTTCACCTATAAATTCAGGTCATTACTTGCATCGTATTGGCAAGAGTAGATGTATTTTTGGCATTGAGTTGATAACTCATGCACTCAATGCTATAGGTATTTATTGGGGAAGGTTCTTCCGCTTCAACAGTTGGGATTTTATTACTCAACCAGATGCTATCCTGACTATAGGAGTTGAGGAACTTCTCGGTAAACAACCTTTGGTAAGTATGACTATCACCTTTGTGATTCTTTGGGGATTGTACTGGCTGATGAAACGAGTAACTTTAGGGTTCATGAATAAAAATATCACTTCACAATCTAATCCTCACATTCCCAAAGCTGGCTAATTATCCATCTAAAGAAGGGAATATAAATGGGTAATTGTTTATCAGAAGAAAGATGCCAAAATACCACGTCTAGGTTTGAAATAAATCTAGATTATGCAAGTTGATGGACGTGGTTTAAATATATGGCTATATTGTCTATTGATGAACTTAAAATATTAGTCGCAAATCCCCAACCCCCCTGTGTATCTCTGTATATGCCTACACAAAAAGCAGGGGCAGAAATCCGACAAAATCCCATTCGCTTCAAAAATTTAATACGGGAAGCTGAGGAACAGTTAGATGCGCTAGGAATACGCCATACAGAGGCGGTGAATTTTCTCCAGTCGGCAATGGAATTGGATAGAGGTGATTTCTGGGAACATCAAGATGAGGGATTGGTGGTTTTTATTGCCGAAAATCTTTTTCGTTACTATTGCTTACCAAGAGACTGTTCGGAATTAGTAGTTGTGGGTCAGCAATTTCACGTTAAACCCTTGCTACATTTAATTAATAACGATGGTAATTTCTACGTTCTGGCTTTGAGTCAAAAAAATGTCAAATTTTTTGCAGGGACAGGCTATAGTTTCAACGAAGTTCAAGTAGAAAATATGCCACAAAACTTAGAAGCAACTCTTTTAGAAGATGTGCTACAAAAAGGTGTACAACATCGCATTGCCAAATCTAAAGGGGGAACGTCTAATCCTTTTCAACACCCAGGTTCATTTCATGGACAAGGAAGCCCTGATCAAGATAGGCATCTAGCAGATATCTTACAATTTTGTTACGCTGTTGATACTGTATTGCATGAAAAATTAAGGGAGGAAAAAGCGCCTTTAGTATTAGCAGGAGTTGAGTATCTATTCCCTATTTACCGACAAGCAAATACTTATCCCCATTTATTAGCAGAAAGTATTAATGGTAATCCAGAAACTATCACCTCAGAACAACTACATGATGAGGCTTGGCGAATTGTTTCACCTTCATTTCAAGAAAATAAAAGGGTAGGAATAGAACTTTATGAACGATTAGTTGGTGAAGATACTGGAAGGGCTACTAATAATATCAAAGAAATTATTCCAGCAGCTTACTATCACCGAGTTGATACTTTGTTTGTATCGGTATCTGAACAGAAATGGGGGAAATTTGATTCAGAAAATACGATTGTGGAGTTACACACCGAACCAGAACCAAATGATGAAGATATGTTAGATTTTGCTGCTGTTCACACGCTGTTAAATGGTGGCAGAGTTTATACTCTTGAATCTCAATATATGCCAAATGGGTCAACAGTGGCAGCAATTTTTAGATATTGACTGATGAGTGGTGTGTTGTTATTTTTAGACAATGCACCATTATAAAATAAAAACCTAATATATTGAAATTACAATACAACTTTTCAATCTTGCTACATCATATTTACATATTCCCCTAGTTTATACATCCGATAGGCAATTCGATCAATTTGATTTCTAATCTCTATTTGTCTAGGAGAAAAACCTTCGAAATCTGCTCTACGTACTTACTGTGCCACTCTATTTGCAACCACTTCAATACTGGTTTTTCTCTGGTCTTGATGAGCAGTTAAAAAAATACTAAAAGAATTTACAAACTTCCCAATTGCTTCCGTGCTGCTGCTAAAATTAACCGTTGTTCAGCACGAGCGATCACACCATAAGTCCTCTCCACAGCTTCTGGTTCTACAGAAATAGAAGTAATCCCCCATTCCACCAACTTATCAATAATTTCTGGATAAAGAACAGGTGCTTGACCGCAGATTGAACAAGGAATGCCTCCATCTTTAGCCATCTTAATTAATTGTGCGATCGCACCCATCACTGCTGGATGACGTTCATCAAATATTTTGGCTAATTCTCCTTGCTCCCGATCTACTCCTAAAATTAATTGAGTTAAGTCATTTGTGCCTATAGAAATACCTGCTACACCAGCTTTAATATATTCAGGTAATAAAAACAGCACACTGGGAACTTCTGCCATAATCCATAATCGAAAATGGCAATCTTGAGTTAAACCAGCTTCCTCAACTTTACGACGACAAAAAATAAACTCTTCCACCGTCCGCACAAACGGTAACATCAAGTTAATTTTACTAAAACCAGCTTGTTGTACAGTTGCTAAAGCCTTCAGTTCTAATTCGAAAATTGTGGAATTGCGTACATAACTTAAAGTACCTCTTTCCCCAAGCATAGACTGTAGCAAAGAAGATGAACTATCATTCCATGATGACAAATCAGGCGATCGCCAATCCAAAGATCGATAAAAAACTGGTCTTGGTGCAAAAGAACAGGCAAATTTCCTGATTTCTTGTGACCATCGTTCTAATAATTCCGTCTTTTTTCCATCCAAAAGCCAAGCATGGGGATTTTGTCCCTGCAAAATATTTAACACCATCAATTCTGATCGCAACAATCCCACCCCATCTACAGGTAAATTTTGCACTTGCGAAATCAGGCTAGACTGACTCAAATTAACCAGTAGTTGAGTAGAAATCATCGGTATCTGAGGAGTTAGCAATGTAAAATAGCTTTTGGATTCATTCCCTCTGCTCATCTGCTCATCCACTCCCCTGGTTTCTTCCCCATCCTCTCTGTGAGGATAAACTTCACCTCTGTCACCATCGAGTAGTAATCGTTCCCCTGTTTGAATCAGATTTGTGGCACTTGTGGCACTAACTACAGCTGGAATTCCCAATTCTCTTGATAAAATTGCCCCATGACTCGTTAATCCACCCCGTTCTGTAACAATTCCTCCCACTTCATGCAGTAAAGGCAACCAATCGGGAGTGACAGATGGTGCAATTAAAATTATTCCCTTGGGTATGTGTTCTGGCTTTTGTTGGGAATTAGTAATTACATAAGCATTAGCCATTACCCTACCTCTAGATGCTCCTATTCCTTTCACAAATTGGAA
Organism: Azolla filiculoides; assembly: GCA_910574055.2. NCBI lineage: Eukaryota > Viridiplantae > Streptophyta > Polypodiopsida > Salviniales > Salviniaceae > Azolla > Azolla filiculoides. The sequence goes on from CAJTBH020000073.1 coordinate 19,148, forward strand.
ATTGGTAATAACAGATTGGGGATGGCTAACTTGAGTAATATAGAATTCGGGGGTTTTCTGATCTTGAGCAAGACTCCATTTGATCTTTACCTTTGTACCTAGTTCACTAACTAATTGATTTCCTAAGATAATTAGTTGTTGTAGGTATTCTTCTGATAAAGCATACTGTTTTCGTTCATGCTCACTCAGTACATAAGTAGATAAACAGTTGTGGTCTTTCATCAAAAATGATGTAGACTGAGATTCCTCAGCAGTTACCACTGTAGGATCATTAACCCGATAGGCGATAATTTTATTCCCCAATTGTTGTTCTTTGACAACTCCAGTTTTTTCATGGATGTAGTAAACATCTGGTAATACTTCCCCGTTAGTAATTGCTAATCCTAATCCCCAAGTGGCTTCAATTTCCCATCCTGATTTGTTGGTGTGCAATAAACCGGAGGCGATCGCATTCTCCACAGGTTGCACTAATACCGCTAAATTAATTTGTTGTACATTAATGCCTACACGCTGCCAATACAGTAAACTTCTAGCACGAAACAACTGACTCCAAGTTAATTTTAATGCTTGTGCAATCGCCTCTTCATTACAAGCACAAAACACCGACTCCAATAAACCAGATATATTCTTCTCACCCTTGCTAGTATTGGGTAATGCCAGACTTGGACGCAAAATTAAACTATTGTTTTCCCATTGTCTAGCAGCTTCAAAAATTCCACTTACCCAATCAGGTGCTACACTAGCCGTGATAATTTCCTGACGCAAGCGGCCAGCCACCTGTTGAAGTTGTCGCCAATTCTCTACATCTAAATGTAATGAAGAATGAGGTAAGTCCGCAACTAATGCCTCTGAACTATTTAGGCTGTCTAGAAATTCTTGCAAAACTTCCCCAGATACAACAAAACCCGGCAGAACAGGGTAGCCTCGTTGTTTTATTTTACTCAAATAAAAGGCTTTCTCACCCACTTTGGCGCGATCTTGGAGTTTAATCTGGTCAAGCCAGTAGAGTTTATCCACTCAATTTCTTAGGTATCATTTATTCAGGTATTAGGTCTCAGTTGTCAGTTATCGACCCACTGACCCTATGGTAAAATAGAAATGCTGTATTTTTTCATTATGCCGTACTGTACAGTCAGTTTAAGTTCTGCATTAGGGTTATGAAACTTAGCTGCGTAACAGCTTATCACAGAAAGTGCAGAAGAACTCAAGCAGATGCTAGTAGCACAAAGATAAAAATATCAACTGAATGCCCCATGCCCTATTCCCTGTCAAATAAAACTAATGGTTTGATAAAAATTTCTTCGTCTGGTCTGGTTTGCAAAATTGATTTGACTAGATCAATAAATTCTTGATCCCTATCATGATCATTTTTCACTATTTTACTAGCTGCATAAAAACTGATATCATCAATCACTAGTTCATTAGTAATGCCTGTCTTTAAGATTGGTTATTTACTACAGCAAAATAGAGATTTACCGCGCAATGTAAATTAAAACCAAGTAATTTGTTGATTATTTAATTCAAAACACATATCAAAATAAGGTTCTCCTCCTTGAAACCAAATTTTCTTTATAAATTCCTGGGAAATTTGTTTCAATAATTTTGGTTCAATCGCTCTTAAGGAAGCACCTAAAGATGCTATCTTATTTTTATCTAAAATATGGTTTCTATAATTCATCTTTAATTTATAATTTTTCCTGTTCGGACATATAAAATCTGTGAAGATTTTAACCACTGAGAATCGAAAGCACCTAAATGAGTGGTAGTGATTAGGGTTTGAAATCGCTCTTGGATCGCATCAAGTAATTGATTTTGGCGAAATGGATCTAACTCAGCTAAGACATCATCTAAAAGAAGTAATGGGGATTCATTAATTACTTCTTCAATTAATTGTAATTCGGCTAATTTTAAAGCCAGAACTAAAGTTCTTTGTTGTCCTTGAGAACCATATTGACGTGCAGGTTTCTGATTGATGCTTAATTTTACTTCGTCGCGGTGAGGCCCCACTAAGGTAGTGCTTCTGTGCAGTTCAGATGCCGTTCGCTGTTGAATTTTCCCGAGAAAAGCTTGCTGCACTTCTTCTGCATGGTTTTTTGCTAGGGGTACATTAGGAGCATACTGGATTTGCAGAACTTCTGTACTACCACTTATACTAGCATGCCAACCTGCGGCGATGGGTGCTAATCTTTGGATAGCTCTGTCACGTCTGATAATGAGTCGTGTCCCTGCAGTGACTAACTGTGCATCCCAAATGGAAAGTTGTGACTCTTGACTCCTAACTCCTGACTCCTGACTCTTTTTCAAAAAAGCATTACGTTGACGTAAGACTTGATTATATTGCTGCAAAATGTGAGCATAAACTGGTTCGAGTTGGATTAAAAGGGTATCTAACCAGTTACGACGATTTTCAGGACTTCCCCTTACTAATTCTAAATCTAAACTGGAAAATTCAACTGCATTGAGAACGCCGAGGAAATCCATTTGGCGGCGGACTATTTCGCTGTTAATGGCTACACTCCGGCGAGCATGACGGTGTAAAGTTAATGTTAAGTCACTTATGCCTAGGGCTCGTTCTAGAGTGGCATTAATTTGAGCGATTGCATCTCCATCTCTAATTAAATCGTGATCGCGTGCCAATCGGTGTGATCGCAATGTTGCCAACAATTCTACAGCCTCCAAAAAATTCGATTTTCCCTGAGCATTATTACCCACTAAAATAGTTTTAGGTGCAGTAAACTCAATTTTTTGGTCTTGGTAATTGCGAAACTGTCGGAGGTGTAGAGTTTTGAGATACATATACAACAATTAAAACTTAAAAAATTTTATTGTAGGAATTTTTTAAAAAATTAAAAATGAAAACCCTTTGTAGAGGTTTAGTGGTGCTAAACCCCTAGTAAATTCTGAATTCTTAATCAACAATTAAAATCCACAAAAGTCGAACTTTGAATTTTGAATTTTGAATTTCTAGACACTCCTTTTGCCCATCAAACGGAAAAATATTTTTTCTCCTTCAATCCAAACAAACATCAAGGCGCTAAAACCAATACAAACTAGTAACTCATCTAGAGGTAGGTAATGAGTGCCAAAAAAAGCTTGTAGAGGTGGAACATATACTAGCATCAACTGTAAAATCGTAGTAGCCACTACAGCCCCCAATACGAATGGGTTAGAAAAAGCATTCATCTCAATTGTGAGTTGATTATTAGAACGAATGGCGAGCGCATGACCCATTTGAGCAAGACACAGAGAAGTAAAAACCATTGTTTTCCAACGTTCGGGATCTAGACCTTCTGCTGTGGCGGTTCTGACGTGAAAATATGCCCATTCCATCAGAATAATTGTAATGATGGCAAACACAATGCCAATGCGAACTATGTAAGAACCTAAACCCCTGGCAAAAATGCTTTCACGGGGACTAAAAGGAGGACATTGCATTACATCTAGTTCTGGAGGTTCTACAGCTAATGCTAAGGCCGGTAAACCATCTGTTACTAAATTCATCCAGAGAATTTGCAAAGGTGTGAGGGGAACACCTCCCAATCCCAAAATTGGTGCAGCAGCGATGGTGAGAACTTCACCAATATTACTTCCCAAGATGTATTTAATAAAGCGCCGAATATTGGTATAAACAACTCTACCTTCTTTAGTAGCGGCGACAATGGTGGCAAAGTTATCATCTAACAGCACCATGTCGCTGGCTTCCTTACTCACATCTGTACCAGTGATACCCATAGCAATCCCGATATCAGCTTGCTTCAAGGCTGGTGCATCATTAACACCATCCCCTGTCATGGCGACAAATCTACCGCGACGTTGTAGAGCTTGAACAATTCTGAGTTTGTGTTCTGGAGAGACTCTGGCGTAAATACTAACTAAATCAACTTTTTCCTTCAGTTCGGTGTCACTCATGCGTTGCAATTCTTGCCCGGTGAGGACTCTAGCATCTGCATCAGCTATACCCAAGTCTACAGCGATCGCCCGTGCCGTTAATTGATGATCCCCAGTAATCATTACCGGACGAATACCTGCCTGACGACATTCTTTTACAGCATCCCTCACTTCTGGGCGTGGTGCATCCAGCATTCCCACTAAGCCCAACCATACCAAATCTTGTTCAGAAATATCCTCAGAAGCTTCGGTCGGTACATCTGTGAGAGGTTTATAGGCAAAACCCAACACCCGTAAACCTTGACTCGCCATGTAATCATTGGCTACCGAAATTTGAGTGCGTTGTTCTTCGTCGATGGGGATGGAGCGATCGCCTAGATATATCCGATTACAACGTGCCAAAGTTAATTCTGGTGAACCTTTAGTAAACATTAAATATGGTTCAGATTCTAGAAACCCTGCTATTAGTGGGTCAACCCCACTCATGGCTGGATCAACTGTAACAACTTCCTCCACTTGACAAATTACACTCATGCGTTTCCGTTCTGAGGAAAAGGGGAACTCAGACACGCGGGGTAATTTACTATGCCATTGATCTTTTTCAATCCCAGCTTTACCCCCCAAAGTCATTAAAGCGCCTTCGGTGGGGTCTCCTAAAATTGCCCATTCTCCAGCTTCTTTTTGCAGCACAGAGTCATTACACATAGCACAAGCAACTAACAAAGCCGATATTTCTGGATTTTCATCTGGGTCAACTTTTTGGCCATTTAACTGAAAATCCCCAACAGGAGCATAACCTTCTCCTGTGACTCGGAAATTTTTATGATTGGTGTAGACTAACTGCACCACCATTTTATTTTGAGTCAGAGTCCCGGTTTTATCAGAACAGATGGTAGTTACAGAACCGAGAGTTTCCACCGCAGGAAGTTTACGAATCAAGGCGTTGTGGCGCACCATCCGCTGGGTTCCCAGTGCTAGAGTAATAGTAATTACGGCTGGTAAACCTTCAGGAACTACAGCCACCGCCATACTCAGAGAAACTTCTAAAAGTTCTTGTAAATTGGTAAAACCCCTGGCTTGGATAATACCACCGACTAGCACAATCGCCACTAGCACCAAAGAACCTGTCACTAACACATTACCAAGTTGAGTCATGCGCTGTTGGAGAGGTGTAGGTTCACTTTCTACCGACTGCAACATTGTGGCAATTTTGCCCAATTCCGTTGTCATGCCAGTATTTGTAACAAGAACCTTAGCCCGTCCTTGGACTACTTCTGTTCCTTGAAAAACTAAATTAATGCGATCACCTAATGCCGTATCTTCTGGCAATGTGAGTTTTGCCTGCTTATTTACAGCTTCAGCTTCACCTGTCAGTGCTGACTCCCGCACTTGCAAATTAGACTGTTCTATTAAGCGTCCATCCGCAGCTAATTGCACACCAGCTTCCAGGAGCATCACATCTCCTGGTACTAGTTCCTTACCTGGCACATCCGCCAGTTTACCATCACGGATAATGCGGACTAAGGGAGAGGATAGTTTTTTTAGTGCTGCTAGGGCTTTTTCCGCACGGCTTTCCTGCACATAACCCAGAATGCCATTTAAAGACACAATCGCCATAATTGCAATTGTGTCTTTAAATGGCACTTCACCAGTTCTTAAGGTGCCTTGTTGCCAAGCCATAAAATCTAAAAAACCAGAAATTAGGGCGACACCGATCAGCATCAATAACATAATGTTAGTGAACTGATCTAGCAAAATCTCCCAAGGGCTACGGCCGCCCTGTTCTTCTAGTTCATTGAGTCCGTATTTTTGTAAACGTTGTTCAACTTCTTGGGGTGTTAAGCCGCTGTCTGCATTGCTATCAAGCAGTTCTAAAGCTTTATCAACTTCTAAACTATGCCAAACTGCGGCACCTTCAGGTAAAGAATGAGCAGACATCGTGTAGGTTACAGGAAATGGTTACAAAATTTGATCATAATTGAGTAATGCCTGGAATTCCATTAACCAAAGTTACATTGGGGACTGGGTCAGTTATCACTTATCGCTGTTCACTGCCTCTTGCCTTTTCCCACTCCCCAGTCTCCAGTCCCCAATGACCAATAAAGTAATATGAATTCTGCACTCCCTAGTTTGACTGTTAGCCAGATGTTTGGGCAAAAAACAATCCGACCGCTTACTGCTGCTACGATTTATGGTATTGCTTTCATCAAAGATAGACTTATTGCTATCGACACGATTAAAGGTCATCTGTTGGAGATTGACCCTATCTCTGATAACAGTAAAATTCTCAATCCTCACCAAGTCAAGGAATTTCAGGACGTTACTGGTTTAGCAGTGTGGGAAGATACACTGTGGATCAGTCGTCGTAATGGCATTTATTTGTGTAACTTTACCTCCTTGGGTCTGGAGCACTTTGTTACTTTGCCTTATGCTGCTGATGGTGTTGGTGTTTGGGAATCGACGATTTATGTTAGCTGCCAAAGACTAGCCTCTATTATCGTTTTCGACCGCGATACACGCAAAGAAATTACTAGATTTCATACTCCTGGTGTTGGTATAGAAAATTTAGCTGTTAGTCAGGAAGCTTTGTGGGTTTGCGATCACACTGAACAAACAGTTTATTCTATGGATCGGGCAACTGGAGAATTTCGCTTTAGTGTTATTACACCTTTTGCTTCTCCTACAGGTATCGCTATTCATAGCCAAGACGCAACAGGCAAGGATATTCTTTATGTTTCCTACTCCACAGAAGAGCCCTATATCCGTGATAACCCCAATGCTGACCCTAGTCATGAGCTAACATACCGAGATATCACTTTTATTCATCCCCTGTATTATCATTACGAGCCAGATAAACGCTACGCGCTATCTAATGGTTATCTGGTAGAAATGTCCTATGTAGAGGAAATTTCTCCCTTGGAGGAGGTTTATTTACCTAATGTAGAATGGCGTATCGCGCTACCATCAGAAACAGAACGCCAAAAGGTCAAACAAGTTGAACCGATTGGTTTACCCTTCACAGAAGAAATTATTGATGGACAACGGGTAGCCGTATTTAAGTTTGATTCTCTCGCTCCCGGAGAACGTCATATATTTGGCTGGAAAGCACTTTTGGAAGTCCGGGGTATTAAGTATCGCATCACTCCTAAAGATGTAGAAATTCTGCCTGAACTGACACCAGAACTACAAACGCGCTATTTAGTAGATGATGATGATTTAGCAATGAATACTGCTATTGTCAATCGTGCAGCCCGTGAAGCGGTCGGTTCGGAAACAAATATATTGCGAAAAATGTACAGTATCCGCAACTATGTTTATGATGAGTTGTCTTATGGGATTAAACCCTATATAGATACGCCAGATATCGTTTTAGAACGGGGAGTCGGTTCATGTGGCGAATATGTAGGAGTATTATTGGCTTTGTGCCGTTTGAATGGCATTCCTTGTCGGACTGTAGGTAGGTATAAATGCCCCCCCTATGGTGAACAACAGGGAGTTCCGCTGCAACCCGATTTTAATCATGTTTGGCTAGAGTTCTATATCCCCAGTTTTGGTTGGGTGCCAATGGAATCAAATCCTGATGATATAGGTGATACTGGTCACTATCCCACACGCTTTTTTATGGGATTATGTTGGTATCACGTTGAAATTGGAAGAGGAGTCACTTTTGAAACTTTAACCAGTAATGGTGATCGGTTAACAAAAGAAGACATATCCATTGGCGACTTGGCCATTAATCATATTCGGTTTACAATTCTTAAAGAATTACCACCTTTTTAATTTGGAAATTCGGAATTGGGAACTTGTAGCTGGTAATGAGGTATTAGGTTAAGCATTGGTGAATTTGTTGCAAATTCCTCTCTTGGTGCAAGTTCCCTACCTCCCTTAATCAAAAATTTAAATTGAGGCAGCAAAGACTTATGTTCGCTTTAACGAGAAAATAAGTAATCTTTCGGCTTAACCTATAAGATATTGATAAGAGATTCTTCCATATATTTATGGATACTTATGGAGAATATAATTCAGTTAAGTATTTCTTAGACCGTATAAAATCGGTTGACAAGCCTAGAGTTGTGTACAAAAAATGACTTAAATATTATGCCAGTTTGTAAACGGTAATCAACGGTGAAAAATTGGACAAGTTCTGAATCTGAAAAAACTGTAGAACAAACACGATCTGCAAAAGTGCATGGTCGTAGAGGACAACACTTACATAATTATCATGACTGTTATCAAGAAGAACAGTTAATATATCATCATTTACTTCATTTGGTACAAATGGAATCTCCAGACCAAATGATTGAAAGGTTTCGCGCTCTATTTATTGAACGTGCTAATTATCCTGAGCCGGAAATTATCCCAATTTTAGACAAAATTACCGCTTCTAAGACAGCAACTGAGGATTTTAAATTCTTCCTCAACCGTTGTTGCCATATTTTAATTAACCGTTGGTATATACAACCCCAGTTGCATTACGCAGTTGTTGATTTGATTAAATTATTTGATACACCATTTAGCAGATTGGCAGGAATTTCTTTCCGTCTGCGAGAAATTAGGCGCTTGCGGGAACTATTAAGTATTTTTACCGCGAGTGATCAGTATATAATCTTGCGGCGATTTACTCAATTAGTGAATCCCACTCATAACTTGAATGGACGCACCTATAAGCAGCCTTTGGTAAATTTAATCAGTCGCTATCCTTATTTATATGAGCATTGTTTAATTAGTGAAGATTCTACTTTTGAACAACAAGAAACCGTTAGAAGTTTTCAGGTACAGGTGCAAAAAAAATTTGAAGTTGATCTGTCGCGCTACGTAACTTATAAAGTCAGGAGTGTGCATATTTCTCAGAAATATTCACCGTTTGAGGCGCATCGGATTTTACAACCTGTGAATAATCCTACATTATTGAGCGATCGCGATCTCCACAGTACCTTGAGGTACTTTATTGGTAAAAGTGAAGGTAACTATACTTATCAAGAAAAAGCGCAGCAGTTCTTAAAATATAGTAGTCAAACTACCAAATTTCATGATTTTAAGGATGATTTATATGATTATCTAATATCATCAGTTGATGGACAATATGGCAAATGCCTATTTAATCAACGTTTATATAATCATTTACAAAATACATTACCCGATGCTAATGATTTAATACCTAAAGATTTCTTACTTGTGAGAACTTGTTGTCAATTATTAAATTTTCTAGTTGTCAACAGCCAAGCATCACCACAACATTCAACTTTTCTAGATTTGATTAGTAATCAAGGTTCTTTGCCAACCATTGGTTTGTTGCTGAAAGTTGTGTTAATTTGTCGTAAAGTTAAACCATATTTAGAAAAAAGATTTGCAATTTTGTTTAACCACTATGAAACCGCTACTACGGATGGTGTTGATTGGTTAGTGGGAACATTAGAACAATTAAATATTGCTATGAGTATTCATTTTGGCGATATTGATTTATCATTTTTTAAGCAATTTTGTTGAAAGTTGAGACTAAGTTTAGCGAATTAAGAACGATTTTTAGTAATTGGCATGGACAGGGATTTATCGAACTGAAGATGAGAGAATTCACAGATTGAATTAAATGGACAGAAATGGCAGTGATGTCCAGGATTAGGGGGAAAAATTTTGCTAAAATTACTGCTTTTAGCTTGATATTTCTGTAAATCTAGTTGGTGCTTGTAAGCTATATTAGCCAACTCAGATTCTAGAGATGCTAACTCGTTATTATTAATAGTAATTAATTCAGACTTTTGACAAATTTCTAAATTATAGAATGACGCTACAGCAAGTTTTCCGGGATAAAGATAACGGGCTGCTAATAAATAAACTAATGCTTGTCGTTTATCAAAAGCAGATTTACCCGTTTTAAAATCTAAAATATGTAAAGTGCTATCAGACTCGATAAATACACAATCCATAGCCGCATATAAACGAAAGCAATAATTAGCTTGTTCAATGACAATTGGTTTGGGAAATCCTTCATCACCAGACGTTAATTGGATGATCCGTTTACCCAACAGTAAAGGCGATTTTTGATATTTTTGTAAAATTTGTAGTACCCGTTGCTTGACTTTAATAGTAAAATTACTTAAGTTCAGTAACTGGGCCACTTTTTCCACACCATCGGACTGAGTTAACCAATGTAGATGATGATGAAACTCATACACACCTTTTTGGGCAAGTATGCCAATGTGTTGAGGTGGAGTAGCTTTTGCTAATAAGGCTTTAACTTCTGGTTCATGTTGTCTAGCTTTAATAAATCCTCTTCTCATTTGGCAATGCCAATGTTCTTGCCCTCTAGCAGGGGCAACTAAAGACCAAAGGTGGTAACTGGCAAAGGGTCTATCGGGGGTTGACATTGCTCAGGTAGAGTGAGAGAAATTACCTTGGGGATACTTGCGGCACAGTGGCTGTTCCACAGGCTTTGCGGGATGCTTCCTAATAGTAATGATGATGCACGGGAGAGAGTGGCAAAATGAGTAACCCTAGCAATTCAGGTAAGATAAAATTTGGTACTGATGGATGGCGAGGTATTATTGCCGATGATTTTACTTTTCCCAATGTGCGGAAAGTAACCAGGGCAATAGCTAGCTATCTGGAAACTGCCTATAGCAAGGACAGACCAGTTTTAATAGCCTACGATACACGGTTTTTAGCTGACGAGTTTGCCCGTACATCTGCCGCAGTGCTGGCAGATTTGGGTTGGAATGTGAAAATTACTGATCGAGATTGTCCCACACCAGTAATTGCCTACAATGCGCGTCACCTCAATTCCGCAGGGGCGTTGATGTTTACTGCTAGTCATAATCCTGCACCCTATTGTGGGATTAAATATATTCCAGACTATGCTGGGCCTGCTACTCCAGAAATTACTGATACTATTGTGGCAAATATAGAAACTGCATCCGATGAGTTGCCCGGAAGTAACCCATCAGGTACTATTTCTATTTTTGATCCTAAGCCCGATTATTTGCATTTCATCTACACCTTGCTAGATGTGGAAAAAATTAAAGGTGCGAATTTAAAGGTTAAGTACGATGCTCTCTATTCTACCTCTCGTGGCTATTTAGATGAGGTGTTGGAACATTGCGGTACTCAGTTAGAAAGTTTCCATATTTGGAGGGATGTACTTTTTGGCGGTGGTATGCCTGAACCCAAGGGGGAACAGTTAGTTGAGTTGGTGGAAGCTGTTAAGACTGATAAGGCTGATTTGGGTTTGGCAACTGATGGGGATAGTGATCGCTTTGGTATTGTTGATGAACAAGGTAATGTTCTTACTCCTAATACAGTGCTGTTAGTTTTAGCACGGCATTTAATAAAAAACAAGGGTAAAACTGGCGCAATTGTTCGCACTGTGGCGACTACTCATTTGTTAGATAATTTTGCGGCTAAATATGGTTTGCAAATTTATGAAACTGCTGTTGGTTTTAAATACATTGGTGAAAAAATGCGGGAAACCGCTGTTTTGATTGGTGGTGAGGAATCTGGTGGTTTAAGTATTATTGGCCATATTCCTGAAAAGGATGGTGTTCTAGCCGATATGCTGGTGGCTGAGGCGATCGCTTATGAAGGTAAGCCTTTGAGTCAGTTGGTGCAGGAAGCGATCACAGAAGCTGATGGTCCTTTGTATAACAACCGCTTGGATTTACACCTTACTGAGTCTCACAAAAATGCTGTGATTGATTCCTTCACCTTAATGCCTCCTTCCGAAGTAGCAGGAATTAAGGTGAAGGAGGTGGGACGTAAGGATGGCATTAAGCTGTATTTGGAAGAGGGTAGTTGGGTATTACTGCGTCCTTCTGGTACAGAACCTTTGGTGAGGGTGTACATGGAAACTAATTCACCGGAAAAACTTAGCCAGATTGCAGCGACTATGGAAGCTGAAATTGCTAAGTTAGCATAATAGGTGACAGGTGACAGGTGACAGTGAAGAAGGGAAAGAATTCAGAATTGAAAATTCTTGATCCTGATTCCTGACTCCTGACTCCTAAATTTTTATATATAAATTATGAAAAGTTTTGTGAACTTAGTGATAGCGGTAATTATAGCTGTTTGGGTGATGACGATCGCGCTGATTTCAGTACAGAATGCTACACCTGTATCTTTACGGTTTTTGGGGTTGCAATCAATACACATGCCTTTTGGGTTGGTGTTGGCATTTGTTGTGGCTGGAGGTTTGCTTACTATGGCAATTTTGCAGCCTCTTTGGGGTTTGGGTGAGTTGAAATCTAGAGTTGATGAGGAAGCAGATTTTTTTATTGATGATGAGGATTTTTAGGGTGTGTTTCATGCAAAGAGGCAAAGAGGAAGAAGAGAGATTTTTTGTTAGTCGGTTAAAACCGACTTTTGCTTTTAGGCAATCTACCTCTTCAAAAACTTCTGCCGCATCTTCACCACAAAACTATTAACCTCTGGTATCCTCATCATCCCGGCAATAACCGCAAATACAAAAATTCCCACCGCACCGGAAAGACACAACTCAATTATTAAAACTACTAAACCCTTATTCCCGAAAACCTGCTGACAAGCAACCAAAGTCCCATAACTAGCCACTCCAGCCACCACACTACCAGCAGTTAAACCCAGAATTGGTAAACTCCATTCCCGGAAAGGCAAACCGTTCAATTTGCGATTTAACAACCACAACAACATTAAAATTGAACTGCAATTTACACTAACTGTAGCTAACACTAAACCAGGCGCACCAAAGGGTTTAACTAAAATAAAATCTAACCCAGCATTGAGTAAAATATTAAAAGTGCTAATTCTAAAAGGTGTTTGTCCATCACCTAAAGCATAAAATACCCTTACCAAGACATCACGAACTAAATAGACAAACATCCCAATTCCATAAGCAATTAATAAAGAAGAAACTAACTCAGTAGCTTCTTGTTTAAATGCACCACGTTGATAAATTAACTGCACAATAGGCTCAGACAGAGCTATCATTAATGCGCCCAAAGGTAGCATAGTGACAGCAGTTAATAAAAGTCCTTGCCGAATGCGTAACTTTAAATCAGGCCAGTTTTCTGGTTCTGCTAATTTGGCAAATATAGGTAATAAAGGCAGTAAGATAATATTAGAAATAATTCCTAACGGAGTTTGTACTAATAAATTGGCATAGTTAAAACCTGCTGCTGCACCTTCAATTGGACTAGCAAAATATAAATCTGTAGCCACATTAATCGGCATCATTCCCGAAGAAACTGTTGCCGGAGTCATGATTTTAATTACTTCTTGAACAGCAGGAGATTTGAAATCGAATTTCAGTTTTAATGAACCTAAACCTAACCGCCACTGTACGATTAATTGTACTCCCCATTGCAGAATTGCACCAGCTAAAGTTCCCCAAGCTAATATCATGCCACCGATTAAAGCGTATTCTGGGTTGATGATATCTTTGCCATATTGCAAAGCTAAAATCCCAATACCTGCAATTACGGTAATGCTGGATAATAAAGGACTAATTGAAAGTAGCCAATATTGATTTGCTGCGTTGAGAGTACCGAAAGCAATGCCGATTAAACCGGAGAATAAGGCCATGGGAGCCATTATTTGCAGTTGACGAATCGCCAGCGCTCTCGTGGTAGGCTCTAAACCATAACCAACTATATCAATAATTGGTTCTGCCAAAAAAATCTGAGCGACTGTCACCACCAAGAGCAAACCACTGACTAGAGTTGTGATAGTTTCTACTAAGGGTGCAGCTTCCTCCCTTTTACGCTTGGCTAAAACACTAACAATGGCACTGTGTAGGGGACCATTGACACCACCTAATAAAATTAACAGAAAACCAGGGATAATGTAGGCATAACTATATGCAGTAGCAGCAGCACCAACACCAAAGGCAGCTGCGATAGCTTGTTGTCTAATTAAACCAAATACTTTACTAAGTAACGTTGCTGCGGCAACAATACCAGCAATACCGGCGAAAGAACGAGATAGTTTTTCTTCTTTTTGTGTCACGAATAATACCCAAGACATGTTAAGGCAGAAAGTAGAAAATCTTATGAAAGAAGGTAATTCAATGAAAGTGAATTATCGCAGAAAATTTTCAATATTGCCTATAAATATAATTCTAGTTGGGTTATTATTCGCTTGTCAGCATTTTGTTCTCTTCCCAGCTTGGGGTAGCGAATTAGCAGCTATCCATGATGTTTGTCAAGTCAAACAACAGCTACGGTTAGAAAAGTTACTCAGATTAATAAACCAGCTATTGCTGATTGCCCATGATGTTGCTCGCTGGAAGTGGAATAAAAAACAGGCTATACAAGATAAACGAGGAGAACAAGAATTACTCACCAAATTGAGTCAACAAGCAACTAAATATGGTCTAGAAGCCGATACTTTAACTAACTTTTTTCAAGCGCAAATTACAGCTAGCAAGTTAATTCAAACAGCAGATTTTCAACAGTGGGAACAGCAAGGGATTAGATCTTTCAAGAATGTACCAGATTTAAACCAAAGCATCAGGCCATCATTGGATCAATTAAACACATAATTTTTATCTGTATTAGCCAAACTTCAACCTGTTCTTAGCTCTCCAGCAATTCAAAAAATTATTAACTCACGTGCAGAAATAATTATTCCTGGGAATGGCATTAATCAGAATGTACAGCATTTTACTATTGTACCGCTATTAGATGTTAAAACTACCGCGTGTCCTTAGTTAGCGACACCCCAAACTATCCCGTTTAGAAAGACCAGTTACAGGATTAACACCATCAGCCCTTTCACACAATAGCGACACCTGATAACAGTCAATTCAAGCCTCTGTAAAATCAGCATCAGTGATATCCGCATTATAAAAACGGCTACGGGTCAAAGTGGCTTCTGTAAAAATAGCATTCTTGATATTAGCACCGTCTAGCGTCACGCGATCAACTAAAGCACCTGTTAAATTAACATCTTATAAATTTGCCTTGAGTAACACACCTTTAGTTAAAATAGTGTTAGTTAAGTTGGCACCTTGAAAATTTGCCCCGCGCATTTCTGAGGCCACAAAATTAACTCCTGTTAAATCAATATGAGAAAAGTCACGATGTTCTAAAGAAGCGTCGTTATAGTTAATGCTTTTAATTTGAGCAAAAGCAGGTTTAGGATTAATAATTATCCACAACCAAGCTAATATCAAAATCAACACTGAACTTAAAAATCTCAACAAAATTTTTTTCATAAATTCATAGGTAGTCATTGGTCATTTGTTAATCTTTTAACTAATGACTAATGACTAATGACTATTTCCAATCTTTACCAATGCGAATTGTCAGGTCAGAACCTAAATCTCCATTTGCAGAAACTTCAATTTGACCCAACCCTAAAACTCCTTGCAGTTCCACTCCTGGTTGTGAGTTTCCTTTCTGGACAATTATCTGTGTTTGACGCTGGGTATCAGGCCAATCAGGAACTGTGTAAATTTTTGTAAAACCTTTGCCTTTGAGATAGGTAATAACTTTTTCCGTTAACTGAGGTTGATTGGAAGCGTTTTGAATAGAAATTTTGAGACGAGATACAGGTCGTAAATCTGATTTTAAACTAGGTACATCTACCCCAACATAGTCATTCAATAAGCTTTGTTGTCCAGTGAGATTCAACCAATAACTATCTGGGTCTTTACTGAATTTACTAAATGTACCGGGTAGCATGGTCATTTGGAAATTATCCCTTTCTACATTTACAGAAAAATTCGCCAATGCCATCATTTCTTCCATTTTCAGGTTGGTGTCAAAATACTTTCGCATAATGCGAGTAATTTGAGGCAGCCTGGGTAAGACTGTGGGACTATTTAAACGTTGAACTAAAGCTGTGATGAGTGCTTGCTGTCGCTGTACTCTGGGTATATCACCTACACTTGATTCCCGGAAACGGGCAAATAATTCTGCTTGTTCACCTTTGAGTGTTTGCCAGCCGCTGACTAAATTCATCGACAAACCACCAGCGTTATCTTGATAATTCATCGCTTGGGGTACAAATACATCTACCCCACCTAATTGATCTACTAATTGCCGCAAACCGCTGGTAGAAATGCGAATATAGCGATCTATAGGAGCATTGCTTAAGGTACGACTGACTACCCGTGCAGCCAATACTGGCCCACCTTTGGCGTTAGCTTCAGATACCTTGGTTAATCCCTGTTCTGGGAGGGAAATCATTGTCCCTCTGGGAATTGAAAGCACGCGAATAGATTTATTGCTGGGATCTAGTCGAATCAGCAACATGGTATCACTGCTGCCCGCAAAACTTTCTGGAGAACCGTCAACAGTGCCTTTAACTGGTTCAATTCCCATGACTAAAATATTCATGGGTTTTGATAGTTGGTACTGAGAAAGTTTATTCCATAAATCCCCTGGTACTTTTACTTGGTCTTTGATGGTAGATCCAAAATCATCATCTTTAGCTTGATCTAGATTACTCCATAGCGGAGTCCATAAAGCCAAAGCTGATACTAGTAATCCAGATAAAATCATGCCGACGACAAAGGTTAAGATCCACAATAGCCACCGAGGCATTGTCAAACCTAAGCGTTCATAGAGTTCATTGGGGATAGCACCCACGGATTCAAGAACGTTTAGGGAATTATTTCTTGGCTGTTTTGGTTGAACCGCTTCCCCTGATCCTGGTATTGGGGTCGGTATGACCTGATTTTCCGTTCGTTGAAATTGTTGTGGTCTTCCCTCCTGATCTGAGACTGGTACTTGCTGAGGTATGACCTGATTATCTGACCATTGAACTTGTTTTATCACAATTCTCTCCCCACTCAACCACTCCCTAAAGGTATGTTAGTGCAAGCTGCAAATCTTGCCAGATTTTTAGATTTTTTTTGGGCTATTGCAATTTCCTACTGAGAAGTAAGTCATAAATTCAACATCTTCGCAAACAATACCAAATCTAAAATCTCAAATCCAAAATTGAATGAATGTACACTTGTATTATTATGAAGTAGGTGTATAGGACAATATGAGTAGTTCATTGATCCCTGTAATTCTTGCTGGCGGCAAAGGTGAGCGTTTTTGGCCTCTGAGTCGCCGAGATAGACCCAAGCAATTTTTAAGTCTTGATGGCAGTTCTAGAAGCCTACTCCAAGGTACTGCTGATCGACTGTTAACATTCGCTGGTGGTTGGGATAACCTGTGGGTTATCACTTCTAGTCAAATAGCTCAAGGAGTAAAAGAACAATTACCCGATCTGCCATCTCAAAATTTGCTGATCGAATTAGAGGGAAGAGACACCGCAGCAGCTGTTGCTTGGGCAAGTTTGGAAATTAAAAAGCGTTATGGAGAAGACGCCGTTATTGGCTTTTTCCCTGCTGATCACTGGATTGCCGATCAAGATGTGTTTGCACATACTTTAAGTGCGGCTACTGAGTTAGCAAATAGCACAGCGGCGATTGTCACTTTGGGGATCAAGCCTGTTTTCGCATCAACTGGTTACGGTTACATTGAACAAGGTGAAAAGATTGGTTGCTTTAATGAGTTGCCAGCTTATCACGTCAACTGCTTTACTGAAAAGCCCAACCATGAAACAGCAGAGACTTTCTTACATACAGGACGTTTTAGCTGGAATAGTGGTATGTTCGTTTTTCGGGCTCGGGTGGTTTTGGAGGAACTGCGTACCCATTCCTCTGAAATTATCGAACCTTTAGAACAACATGGCCCTGATATTTATCCCCAGTTACCTAAAAAAAGTATAGATTATGCGTTGATGGAAAAGACAAGTCTAGCATACGTTTTACCGGTGGAATTTGGTTGGGATGATCTAGGCGATTGGAATGCGATCGAACGCTTACTTAAACAAGAACATAATCCTAATGTTGAATTAGGTACCCATGTAGGGCTAGATACCCAAGGGGCTATTATTTATGCTTCCAATCCCGATGATGTAGTTGTGACTATTGGGCTAGAGGATGTGGTGATTGTACGCGATCGCAATGTTACCCTGATAGTTAAAAAGGAACGTACTCAGGAAATTAAGCAGATCCTCAAAACCCTGCAAAGTGATCCCCGATTTACTCACCTACTGTAAAAGTTAGAACCCTTGATAGAGGCTCAAAAGTCTTGTTATCAATTATAACTAGATTGTCTATTGTATTCTGTGACATTTAGGTTAATCAAGGATTTTGAGCCTGTAGTCAAGAGGACCGCTATTAAATTTAATATTTTTTAACTAAAAATATATTTCTTAATCAAAAGGACTCGGTAATTAACCAAGAATCAATCTTTTACCGTAATTGTTAATTTTTAATCCTGAATTCATCTGTCCCCAGAAAATGTTCTTAACCCAAACTGTACCCAGACAACGAGAAATTATTGAAGTAGTCCTCCGCAATGGCTGGGACTATATGCGAAGGCTGCTTACTGGTGGTAAAACGGATGAACCCCAACTACCTACACCAGCCATATTAAAAAATATTCTAGTGGATTTGGGTCCGGTATATGTCAAACTTGGCCAGCTACTTTCCACCCGTCCAGATTTATTAAGTGCTGCTTATATTGAAGAACTGTCAACTCTACAAGATGAAGTACGACCTGTTCCTTGGTCAGAAGTAGAAGTGGTGATCCGCAAACAGCTAAAACGCCCACTGGAAGAAACTTTTCGGATAGTTAATCATTTCCCTGTAGCTGCGGGATCAATTGCCCAAACACATCGCGCTACTCTAGCAGATGGACGGGTAGTAGCTCTCAAGGTACAAAGACCAGGGATCGATATTACTATTGCCCAGGATATCGCCTTAATTCAAGGTATCGCGGATTTAGTGGCGCGGACTGATTTTGGACGAACTTATGATATAAAAGCTATTGCTGAGGAATTTACTAAAGCTTTAGAAGCAGAATTGGATTTTACAAGAGAAGCTGGACATACAGACCAACTACGACGCAATTTATCCCAGAGTCGTTGGTATGATCCCACACAAATCGTAGTTCCGGAAATTTACTGGTATCTGACCACCGAGAAATTACTGGTAATGGAATGGTTGGATGGTGTTCCGCTGTTAACAGCAGAATTGAGTAGCAAAAATGGTCAAAATGCGAGCGCTAAACGCAAAGAAATAACTACCTTACTATTTAGAGTATTTTTTCAGCAACTATATATTGATGGCTTCTTTCATGCTGATCCCCATCCCGGCAACTTATTTTATCTCATAGATGACCGTGTTGCTCTTTTAGATTGTGGCATGATAGGCAGACTTGATCCCCGTACCCAGCAAATTCTCACCGAAATGTTGTTAGCCATTGTTGATTTAGATGCTCAAAGATGCGCTCAATTAACTTTACAACTCTCAGATTCTGCCCAACCAGTAATTTTATCTCGCTTAGAAAATGATTATGAGCGAATGCTGCGAAAATATTATAATGTCAGCCTGACCGAGATAAATTTCAGTCAAATAATCTATGAAATTTTACAAATTGCCCGCAATAATAAAATGCGCTTACCCAGCAATATGGGTTTATATGCTAAAACTTTAGCAAACTTAGAAGGAGTAGCGCGTACTTTTAACCCAGAAGTTAATTTATTTGATGAAATTAAACCACTAATGACCGACTTATTTAGTCGTCAGTTATTAGGAGATAATCCTGTTCGTTCCCTCCTGCGTACCGCCCTAGATATCAAAAGTCTATCCTTACAATCTCCCCGCCAAATTGAGCTATTATTAGACCGTGTAACCTCAGAAACCTTACAATGGAATCTATCACTAAGGGGTTTAGATGGTGTACGCCTTACAATGGATGATGCAGCTAACAGGCTTGCTTTTAGTATCTTAGTAGGTTCATTGATAATGGGAGCAGCTATTATTTCTAATCGAGCTACAACATCACAATTATCTTATGTTAGCAGTATCCTCTTTGCTGCTGCTAGTTTGTTAGGCTTATGGTTAATAATTAGTATTTTACGCTCAGGGCGTTTAAGGTGAAATAGTATGTCAATCATCGTAGCAGAAAACCTGAGTCAATCCTATCCAGTAGCAATTAAAGAACCTGGTCTTCGTGGGACTATCACACACTTTTTTCGCCGTACATATCGCAATATTAATGCTGTTCAAGATGTCTCTTTTAATATTGAACCTGGTGAAGTAGTCGGTTTTTTAGGACCCAATGGTGCTGGAAAAACTACTACTTTAAAAATGCTCACAGGGTTAATTCATGCTTCCAGTGGCACCGTCAAAGTTGCTGGATATGATCCCTTTCGTCGTCAAGAAGCATTCTTACACAAAATCACCCTAATTATGGGGCAGAAACAGCAATTAATTTGGGATCTACCAGCAATAGATTCCTTAAAAATTAACGCTGCCGTTTACAACATTTCTGATAAAGAATTTCATCGGCGAGTTGGCGAATTAACAGAAATGCTATCTCTAGAAACTAAACTAACCCAGCCAGTCAGAAAACTTTCATTAGGTGAAAGAATGAAAGCCGAACTGTTAGCATCACTTTTACACCATCCCCAAGTTTTATTTTTAGATGAACCAACTTTAGGACTAGACGTAAATGCTCAAGTTGGAGTTCGTGACTTTTTACGAGAATACAATCAACTTTATCAAGCAACAGTATTATTAACAAGCCATTATATGGCAGATATCAGAGCTTTATGTCAACGAGTGCTATTAATTTACCAAGGAAAGCTAATGTATGATGGGAGATTAGATGGACTATTAGAAAACTTCGCACCTTACCGAGAGATTTATGTCGAATTATCTCAAGTATTACCAGCAGAACAATTAATGTCCTATGGTGATATTCAACTGTTAGAAGGACGAGCAGTGCGGTTTATAGTGCAGAGAGAAGTACTCACTCGCACAGTATCACGAATTCTAGCTGATTTAGACGTGATTGATTTAACAGTAACTGAACCACCAGTAGAAGAAGTAATTGGCAAAGTTTTTAAATCTGGTGTTTTTTAAAAAACAATCAATAGCAAAATAAAAAATATGAAAAATTTTTTCAAAAAACCCCTGACTCTACTAACAGTATATTATAGCTATATGCTGGAATATCGATCAGAACTAATATTATGGGTTTTGTCTGGTTCTTTACCAATTATTCTTATGGGTGTCTGGATAGAAGCTGCAGAAGGAGGAAATTTTGAGTTAAGAGCAGTGGATTTTGCACGTTATTTCTTTGCTGTTTTTCTAGTTAGACAACTTACCGTTGTTTGGGTAATTTATGAATTTGAAAAAGAAGTAGTACAAGGTAAACTATCACTCCGACTATTACAACCTATAGACCCAGTATTTCACCATCTGTCCAACCATATTTCCGAAAGATTTGCCCGGATGCCTTTTGTATTTCTATTAATAGGATTATTTTTTATATTATATCCCCAAGCTTTGTGGGTGCCTAATTTAGCAAATTTAGTGTTTTTTACCTTGTCTGTGGTGCTGGCTTTTGCCTTACGTTTTTTAATTCAGTACACGCTGGCAATGTTAGCATTTTGGACAGAAAGAGCAACAGCTTTAGAAAATGTTTGGTTTTTATTCTCTCTGTTTTTATCAGGCATGATTGCACCTTTAGAAGTCTTTCCAGACGCGGTGCGAAAAGTAGTGATGTTTACACCATTCCCCTATTTAATTAATTTTCCTGCTAGTATTTTGGTAGGTTTACCAGTAGATTTAACAAGGGGATTTTTATCAACTTTAGGTTGGTTGCTGATATTTCTAGGTGCTAATCGTTTATTATGGCGTGCAGGATTGAAGCGGTATTCGGCAATGGGAGCATGAGCAATTCAAAGATTTACTTAAGCTGGTTTATTAACCTTGATTAATATCATTTTCACTGGAGTGGATATTTTGCATAATAAATAAATTCCTGCAATTCATTGAGAGTATTTACAGTTAAAACTCCTTTCTGAATATATATTTTTTAAAAGTTCCAAATCAGAAATTTGTGATATTTCCGGTATCAGTTCTAAACCTTCAGCACCAAATCTAACCTCTAAAGCCAACTCAATCCCTAACAGCCTTTCTTTTATGGGAAGATTATATTTTTATTCTGCTAATGCCGCATAAGCCCGCATTCGTTTGGGCATTTCTGGTTTATATCGTAATTCTAGCTCATTCTAGCTCGTTGAGTAAGACAAATTCGCCGTACTTCGGGCTGGTGGCTTTAACTAAGCCATCGCTTTCCCGGCTTATCCATTGAAATTCTGAATTGAGAATTTCTCCGGTGAGAATGTAGGGAATTTGTGTCACCCATTTTACCAAGTTTTCGGGAGCGAGGCTGATTAGTTTCTTGGTGCTGATATCTGCTTTCTTGAGAATAAAGGGAATAAGATTTATTTCACACAGAGGAGGAGAGAGATTAAAAGTTACTGAGTGTAGTTTTAAACTTATCTGCTGAACAAGGAGAATAATCTTCTAATTTAAAATCAGCAAATGGTTTTTCTCTCATCTATCTCTTAATGCTTCATCTAAAATGAATCCTTCAGCTTGTTTCTTGACTCCAATGATAATAATACTGCGTTGACAGGCGGTTGAATCCTGACTAGCTTGACAATCTTTTCCCTGAAATTGTCCCAAATTTAATAACCGATAACCTTTAACACTGCAAGTTTGACTAAATATCTTTTTTGCTCAAATTTGAATTTGCTTGGAACGCTCTAAAGCGCGACTTTGTTCGGCGGGTGTATCACTTTCACAAGAAGCTATTCCTACAGAGATAATCTCACTAGTACTTTCCATTATTCTCTGTATACCTTCTTGTTCTAAGTTAGATACAGAGTCGAGGGTAATAGTTTGATCGTTATATTCAATTTGATAGGTGCTGCCTAATTGCCATTTATATTCTACTGATAACACTGCAATATTGAACTCTGCTACTCTCCCTTGACTATCTTTGCCTTCTTCATAAGGAAAATAATCTACTTTGCCTCTTTTAACTGGCGTTTATCCATAGTCGGCAGTTAGAACTGTAAATTTAGTATTTCGGTTTGCTAGTGCTACTATCCACAGCAATAATAAGGAAACTAATAACCCACCTTCCGCACCCTAACTGTACCCTAACTGTCACAGATAGTAGTACAT